>JANHFM010001965.1:42844-54959 GCA_032468115.1 Grayia smithii
ATTTCTACCAATAGAGAAGAATATTTGTAGCTCAGGGTTGAAATGTGAGGGCCTTGGTGCTCTCTGAGCTTGGTAATTTTCTTGCACATTTCATTAGCCAAACTAGATAAGACCATCAGTGCGTTTATACAGTTGGACCTTTCTGTTGCTAGTGTCACTAAATGAATATTGATAGTCTCCTTTTTGAAACATCTTGTGAGATCATTTTAGTCTTTGTCTGTTTTTATTTCAAAAGTAGGTTAAAAACAATTGTGGTGATATAACTAAAAAAAATCCCTGTAACTGGAAGAAACTAGTGAAATTCTTTGTGGTAAAATATGTTTTTATGAACAGGTCAGATCTCTTTAATTGAATGTATATTTATGTGTATTTAATGTGTATTTAATCCCATGTATATGGCATCCAGACAGCAGCAGCTTTTTAAATAAATTAAATGGACTGGAATATTGACCAGTACCAATGTAAACAGTAACAGAAATTGACAGTATAAAGCTAGGAGGGTTAAAGTTACGAAATAGTGATGTAAGAAATATTTTCACCTACTTTAAGGTCTCTTTAAATAGAATCCATTCATTTCACTTTAGAACAGTCCATGCATTGTGTTTGTGTTTGCAGTGAAATGAATACATTCCAATGATATAATGTCCAGAAAAAAAGATTGATCTCTTCATTTTGAATAGTATTCAAATCCCAACAGCTTATTAAAGGTTTAGCTATTTTAAATGGACAATTTGGAAGCCAGATAATAGTGTGTTTACTCTAAACACTGAGGGTTGGTGTTTCACTTATTTTAATGTGATCTGAACATGCAGTTGATAAATTAAAAAGCTGGCTTTCCTATTAAATGTGTTTGTCTACCACTGCCACCCTTATTATTTCTATATTTATTATGCCACAAATAAAAGATGGAAATATTTGAATGATAGCTTCTGCATATATCATCAATTCATTAAAAATATGGTCTAAATGTAAGAGGGAAAGTTTCTTCTGCCAAACACATTTTTCCTTACTGCTTATGATTCTTTTTCCCATTAATTGCCTATTCATGCCTCCCTTCCTTGACCTTTTTTCCACCTCTAATCCTTTTTTGTACTAATAAATATGGAGGATTAATGGTCAAAACTACATTTAATGAGTGTTGTAGGCAGCTTTCAAAGACCACACAAAGCAGAAAATACTGTTAAACCATTTCTCCCAAAGGTGGGAAGTTGAAAGGAAATTGCACTTACCCAGGTTAAGTTTTCTTGTAAAGAAGCTCACGTTAGACACATTGAAAATCTGTAAATCATGCATTTATTTACACATGTGACTGAACATAAGTGGAAGAGTGACTTAAATACTCTTTTTATCTCTGATCTCCAGGAAAATCACAGCACTATACAAATGCTATTTAGGCATAAATTCAGCTCTGTAATATTGTGCCCTTTGGCCACGGCTGCAGTTTATTGTCCTGATTAAATTCAATATTGATATGGACACATTATTGAAGAGCTCTTTGTGAGAGAAAAATTAGTGGATTCATTTTGTAACCTTTTGATAGCTATTTATAATCATAATCTCTTTTATTTTTTTAATTTTTACTTTTCTTGGATTCCTTCTCATGAATTGTATTATCATTTTTCTCTCATATACAGCTTTGAATCTTTCTTAGTGCCTCTTAAATATAATTTTTTCTCCTATGGAAACACCAGAAATATTTCTCTTTTCTCTTTTCTTCTCTTCTCTTCTCTTCTCTTCTCTTCTTTCTCTCCTCTTCTCTTCAGTTAGGCATAGAAGAGTTGCTAACTAGAGAATAGTTTGCTTTCCCTGTAGTAAGTTGTAACTTCATTTTTGTCTAAAGGGTAAAATTATTGTTAATACATTGTCTTCAGTTATTCACTGGGCATATGTTTATGTCCTAAGGTCACCATCTTATATTACAATATGACCTCATCATATTACAATATCTTTGAATTTTCATTGTAGAATTGACATGTAGCATCGACCTTGTTTGACCCTGATCCAATTTTCTAACAATATTGACCATCTATAGAATAACAAAGTTGAAAGAGTCAACCTTGACCATCCAAAATTAAATATGTGAACTTTTTGCATGTGTGTATTTGTGTTTGATGAGTTTGGTGATTTTGATGTGCATCAATCCAGATGACAAATTTTATCACTTTCTTGAAAGACTACCCCTGGTAAGATTTCCAAAAGTAATTTACTGTTTTGAAGAATAAAACGACTGAGGTACCTGAAGGGGTGTCAAGTCAAAATGTAAGTAAAAATAAACAAATGCCAGTCAAAATAAACTAGAAAAAGGTAAACACTTATCCATTCCATATGGGTTCTAATCACCTGGATCAGGTGGATTACATCCCAAGATTCTGAAGGATCTGGCAGACTTGATGTCAGAATCTCTGAACTATATCTTTCAAAGATCCTGGAGCATAGGGGAACAACCTGGGAAATGGCTGATGTGGTTCCCATCTTCAAAAAAGGGGGAAAAATGGATCCAGGAAACTACAAATCTATCAGCCTGACATCAATACCAGGAAGATTCTGGAAAAAATAATCAAGCAATGAATCTGCAAACACCTAGAGGCAAGCAAAATCATAACAAGAAGCCAACATGTCAAAAAATATCCCAGACAAATCTTATCGCATTTTTTGACAGTATGATAAAATTAGTGGACCAGCAAAATGCTGTAGATATAATTTTCTTGGACTTCAGTAAGGAATTTGATAAAGTAGACTACAACCTACTGATAAGATAGAAAAATGTGGTTTAGACAGCATTCCTCCCCACAATGCATTTGTAACTGGCTAACCAACCACACTCAACATGTAATCCTTAATGGAACTGCATATAGATGGAGGGAAGTGCAGTATGCGGTGAGGTAACTCAAGACTCTGTCTTAGGCCCAGTACTCTTCAATATCTTCATAAATAATTTAAACAACGGGATAGAAGGAAACTCATCAAATTTGCAGATGACACAAAGTTGGCAGGAATAGCTAACAGTCCATATGATAGGTTCAAAGATACAGAAGGATCTCTATAGACTTGAACACCAGGCCCTAGCTAACAAAATGAAATTCAATAAGAAAAGTAAGGTTCTAAGGTAAGGTTCTAAGGTTTGGGTAAGAAAAACTAAATGCACAGGTATAGAATAGATGGTACCTGCCTTCAATGTGGTTCCCCGCCACATTGAAGGAGGCGGTGGTTCGACCTCTCCTCAAGAAGCCGGCCTTGGATCCAGACTCCTTTAATAACTTCCGGCCAGTCTCCAACCTTTGCTTTATTGCGAAGTTTGTAGAATCCGTGGTGGCTCAACAGCTCCCACAATTCCTGGAGGAAGCGGACTATCTAGATCTGAACCAATCAGGTTTCAGGCATGGTCACAGCACAGAAATGGCATTGGTCGCCCTGGTAAATGATCTCTGGCGGGCCTGGGATGGGGGATATTCCTCCATCCTGGTGCTACTTGACTTCTCAGCAGCTTTCGATACCATCGACCATGGTATCCTGCTGCGGCAACTAGGGGGATTGGGGGTTGGAGGCACTGTTCTTCAGTGGTTCTCCTCCTACCTCTCGGGTCGCCTGCAGTTTGTGTGGGTAGGAGGACAGAGATCGACCCCAAGGCCCCTCTCATGTAGGGTTCCTCAGGGGTCAGTTCTCTCTCCCCTGCTCTTTAACATCTACATGAAGCCACTGGGTGAGATCATTCACGGGTTCAGGGTGAGGTATCATCAGTATGCTGATGATACTCAGCTATACATCTCCATCCCGGACCAGCCCAGGGATGCCCTTTCCATGATGTCCTGATGCCTGGAGGTGGTACAGGTCTGGATGAGTAGAACAGGCTCCAAGACCGAGTGGCTGTGGTTGCTGGCATCTCAGGATCTAGAGGTCCCATCTTTTATGATGGGAGGGGAGCCTCTTGCTCCCTCTGATAGGGTGCGCAACTTGGGAGTCCTCCTGGATTCATGGCTGTCTTTAGAAGACCATTTGATGGCTGCAACCAGGGGGGCCTTCGCCCAGGTCGCATGGTGCGCATGGTGCGACAGTTGCGCCGTTTCCTAGACTGGGATGCCCTCCGCAGAGTCACTCAGGCTCTGGTCGTCTCATGCCTAGACTACTGCAACTCCCTCTACATGGGGCTGCCCTTGAGGTGTACCCGGAAACTTCAGCTAGTCCAGAATGTGGCCGCGCGAGTAGTTATGGGAGCTTCCCGTTACTCCTGTGTGACACCTTTCCTGCGCGAGCTGCACTGGCTACCGGTAGTTCTCCGAATTCGCTTCAAGGTCTGGCACTCACCTATAAAGTCCTACATGGCATCGGCCAAGGGTACTTGCAGGACCACCTTCTGCCTTCATCCCAACGCCCCGTGAGCTCACATAGGGCTGCGCTCCTCAGGGTACCATCGGCCAGACAATGTCAGCTGGTGGTGCCCAGAGTGAGGGCGTTCTCTGTGGGCGCACCGACCCTCTGGAATGAACTACCCACTGACCTCCGGACTGCACCTGACCTCCGCTCCTTCCATCGCAATCTGAAGACATGGCTTTTTAATCAGAGCTGCTGATGGATCGGGTTTTAAAAATTTCCCTGGTTTTAAATTGTTGTTTAAACTCAATTTATTTAATTTTATACTTTCCTATGTTTTTATGTTTTTCTTGTCTTTGGACTATCCTGTGAGCCACCCCGAGTCCCTCAGGAGAAGAGCGGCATACAAATTCAAGAAATAAATAAATAAATTGCAGCAATCAAGACAAAAAATACATCCCTTTTCTGGCACATTACTAGAGGATTGGGGAAATCCCCCTTACCCCCAACTAATCAGGTACCGATTCATGCTTGGGAAGAGTATTTTAGAGAGACCCTGACTATGTAAATAAGGAGAGCCAAATTAGTTTGGACCAAATTATAAACTCCATGACTGGCTAATTTCTGGGGGGATAATTAAAGACGAACAAGCTGGTTTTAGAGAAGGAAGATCTACGGTGGATCATATCTTGGTACTTCACCATTTGGTTCAAAAATACAGGAATAAAAAAAACCCTCTCTTTTCGTGGCCTTCCTTGATTTTAAACAGGCCTTTGATTCAATATCTCGGAATACTCTCTGGGAGAAATTAAAACTCACTACCATCGATAAACGCCTCCTTTTCCTCATACAAAAATTGTATGATAATTCCACCTTGAAAGTGAGGTGTAATCCTCAATGGTGTTAACCAGCCCAGTAAGGATACAAAAAGGGGTATGGCAGGGTTGCATCCTATCCCCTTCCCTTTTTAACTTTTATATTAACCCTCTGATCAACCTCTTCCAGAATCCTGATTTACATCCCCCAAACATAGCATAACGTAAAATCCCAATTCTCCTAAATGCTGCTGCTGCTGCTATAATCTCACAAATTCCAATACGTCTGAAGAGAGCAATCACGGCAAGACTTGAATTTTGTAAAGAGAATAACCTGGTCCTTAACTTTGATAAATCAAAAGTTTTAGTTTTTGCTAAAAGACCTAGACAATACTCCTGGAAAATAGAAGGGTATAGTTTAGAACAGGTCAGGACATTCAGATATCTTGGGGTACTTCCCCAATCACAAGGGACATGGAGGGCACACCTGGATCACACACTGCAAGCAGCCTATAGATCCTCAAATGCAATTAAACACTTTTTTTTACACCGGTGGAGTAAAGAAGTACCTGTGGCCTTAAAACTTTTTGAGGACAAAACAGTGGCACAAATCCTATATGGGGCACAAACAGGAATCCTTGCAAAAAAAGATTTGATAGAACCGATACAAACCAAATTCCTGTGAGCCATCTTAGCTGCACCCAAAGGAACTTCCAATGCCCAGGTAAGGATCGAGACAGGCATGCCTCAAATTCATGTAAGAGCCTGGAAGATGATGATCATTCATTAGCTAAAAATGCATTTCTTCCCAGAGGGACTGACCCCTCTAGTACTGACTGATTATTATTATTTATTATTTATTATTATTATTTATTAAATTTCTATGCCGCCTTTCTCCCGAAGGACTCAGGGCGGCTTACAATAAAAATGAACAAAAATATAAAAAACATAAATAACATACACAAACGACAAGACATTACATTTAAAAAGGGGCTAAATCCAAGTTAAAATAAATAATTTAAAATTTAAACTAGTTAAGAATCAGATTAAAAGGTCAACCGTAGCCTGCTTGGTGAAAAAGCCATGTCTTCAGGTTGCGGCAGAAGGAGCGAAGGTCTAGGGCGGTCCGAAGTTCCGTGGGTAAATCATTCCACAGGGTCAGGGCTCCCACAGAGAAAGCTGGATTATGGTCTCTTCTGTTGGGATAGTGGATGTTTATCTGGCAGTAATGTCAAGGCATACACAAGCTATCACCTTGCCCCAATATTTCAAAGCCAATTGGAGGAGCCATCTGGAGATTCAGAGTATATTGTTGTGAGTGAGCCATGCTGGGGATCCGGTTACAGACTTGTGCTGGTGACAGTGATTCTATTTCATGGTTCCGCTGTAAATCGGCAGAAGCCGTGCTACTCATAAACCAATATCAAGATGCCTTGGTGGGATCCTGTCTCTTTTGTGTCAGAGGCACCGTTTAAGGCGCTTCCCGGTTTGAAGGGGTTAGCCAGGGACATCACCATTGTCTGGGGGACACCCATGGGGGCTCTTTTCATATCCACGTCAAGGAGCTGGAGTGAATGACAGACCCTCATCCTGTCATGCAGCAGCCATCAGGTCTCAAACATGGGCCTGCTAACCTCTGACCCCAAAGCTCTCATTGAGCACTTAATAGAATAGAATAACAGAGTTGGAAGGGACCTTGGAGATCTTCTAGTCCAACCCCCTGCTTGGGCAGGAAACCCTACACCACTTCAGACAAATGGTTATCCAACATCATCTTTAAAACTTCCAGTGTTGGACCGTTCATTCGCTGCCTAATTACACACAATCCCTAAAATCAAGCTGCAAAGAACTGATGAAGCGGGACTTAGTTCACAGTGAAAAATCTTTTATTACCACTTTTAATCAGGGATGAAACTTGTTATTAAGATGAAGTTACAAATTATAGGGCAGAAAATGAATACAGATTGTCCTCGCTTAGTGACCCCAATTTGACTGGCAAATCCATCGCTAAGCACCACAAATTATGTGGCCACTAGATACTTACAATATTACTTCCCACTCAATCGTTAAGCCAGTCATCAGGGTCTTTAAGAGAAATACCACATGACTATGACTATGATTTTCATTCCACATTCTCCCATCAGTTGCTTGTCACAAACCATTTGAGAAGCATGTGATCAAGTGACTGGGATGCTACAATATAAATACATGCCAGCTGCAAAGTGCTTAGATGGTGGGACTCTGCAGTGGTCATAAATATGAGGATTGGTCACAAAGCTTTTTTTTTGTTTGTTTTCTACGCCATAGTAATTTTGAACAGTCACTAAATGAGTAAGTCAGTAAGTGAGGACTATCTGTACTTGTAGTTATCCTTTTTCATACATTTCTTCATTAATGTACTAAAAAAATGGGCTTTTGCAGTGTGTTTGCAGGCTGTCAGATCCCATATCCAAAACGAGAATTTTTAACTGAAGAGGAGCCAGACGACAAAGGAGACAAAGTAGGTATCATAACAAGGGGTATAACAAAACAAGTGCATTTAGACTTTTTCCCCATCTTGTACAGTTTTATACTTGTCTCTGAGCTGGAGAATTAGATTGGTATTAATAATTCTGTTTAAAATCATTCAGTATATGAAGGCCACATAATAAGAATGCAAAGGCATATATTTTTCTATCTATATCTAGTGGAATTACTTTTATTGAACTGTTCCTTGTCAGAATATGAGAATTAAATATCACTTGTAGGAACAAAATGTATATTTGATAATGGGAATATCATTACATTTAATACAGTTATTTCCAGTAATAAACATTACAGTGAGAAATTTAAGAATGTCTACCAAATATAGAAATGTCAGAGATTGACAATTTACATAATTTGTAGAGTTACAAATGTACCTCTTTAGATGTTTTTCAGGGGGTGCCTGGTTTGGATGTGATTTAAAATACTGGTATTTGCAGAGTTGCAGACTTCACAATGTTGTATAAATCTCTGTGAAAACAAACCTCACTATTACAAGAACAAAGGACAATAGTAAAATGAAACTTGTAAGAGTAGCAGAAATAGTTTTGGGCATGTATTATGGAACAATCCTCTTTGGGACTGAATTTTATCATCTCAGTTTGTACTGTAATTATCTTTTACTGCGTGATCATTTGATAATGTAACCAGCTTGATGATAAGATTTGGCAAGAATCTTAAACAGATCTAAAAATTTAAAAACAATTGTTTTTCATAAAGCTGTAAATAACATTGGATCCCAGCAATGTGCAATTTTACAAGGTTCAGGGCTTTGCTACACAATGGAAGACCTTAGACCCATGATGGTGAACCTATGCCACGTGTGCCACAGGTGGCACGCAGAGCTCTCTCTGTGGGCATGCGTGCCGTCACCAGCTGCTCTTCTGGGTTCTGGTGCTCCGGCGCCTGGGCTCCAGTTTCAGCACTCTGTGCCGAAAAGGTTGATCATCATTGCCTTAGACAATACAATGCACTCAGATTATCTCCTGGAGGACAGGAGGAGCTTTTATTATCCTCAGGACTAGAGTTTCTTTTCTTATTAATCGACTTTAGCTAGAGCTGCAAATCTAAAATGCTTACTTATATAAGGCCCTCACTTAACAATTGCACTTGGGACCAGAATTTTGGTTGTAAGTTGATGCAGTTGTTAAGCAGGTCACCATGTGACCTGACTCAATTTTACAATTGTTTTTATGACAGTGGTAAGGCAAATCACTATGGTCTTTTAGCAAAACACATGGTTCTTAAGCAAATCCATTCTCCCAAATGGGAAGTTTTTTCTGGAAACTGGCAGAAACATCACAAATCACAGTCACATGACCATGAGATGCCGCAACCAGTCATATTTGCAAACCAGTTGCCAAGCACCTGAAATGCAATCATATGACCGAAATGCAATCATATGTGGCAGTTGTAACTTTGAGGATAAATCATAAGTAACTTTTTAAGCCCATCGTAACTTCAAATGGTTGCTAACCAATCATACTTCGATTGTTACGGGAGGACTACCTATACACCTAATCTCAACTTAGTTCCAAGTAAACATTTTTGACAGGCTGAGTAAATAGTTTGATAGGTTGTCTTTGCTTTAGATCTGTGCAGTTACCAATAATTAATTAGTATCACCTCAGTGTCTCATTGATTTTACAGAGCATTTCATATTTCCAGCATTTGAATTGCTTCTGAGTTGTATTTTTCTTTTTTCTTTAACCACTTGAGAAGAACCAGCAGCAGCAGCAGGGCAATAACCACACAAATGGAACTGGCCATCCAGGGAATCAAGACAACAGTCATACACAAGGGCCTCCTTTGAAAAAAGTGAGAGTAGTTCCTCCTACCACTACCTCAGGTGGACTTATTATGACCTCAGATTATCAGGTATCCGTTTTTCACCTCTCTTTCCTTGTCTCTGTTTCATTACTTTGCGAAATATTTGTTTTAGCACACATTTCAAGTAAATAGTTGTGCATGTATCTCTTTGAATCCACTTTTATTATTAAAAAAAGGTTAGTAATAAAATATGTATACAGTATAAGGCGCATTAAAGGTCTTCATTTTAATATTGCCTTCCCACCAAGATTCATGACAACAAAGATTTTGCATCCTGAACACTTTTGGGTGTATCTTATAGATTTTTTTGGCTGCCAATCATGAAAAATAACTTGGGATTTAATCTATCACGGACCATTTTATAGAAATCTCTTGTTTTTACACAATAGCAATGCACACCCTTCAGTACCTGTTGGCTATGCTGCACACATGAAAGAAACAAAAGAAAACATGGAACTGTTGTTGAAGTACATCCGGTACACCAAATACAACTGAAATATAAAGACTTTTCTGCTTGGAATGCAGCTCATTTATACCAAGTTACATATGCAAATGGGACAGTCGTCCAAGGAGTCATGTTACATTAAAAAGAAATGGCTATTCTGAAAAAAATTGATTCCAGGACAGAAAAATGTGGCACATGAACAACTAGTTGACCCATCAAAAATATTTTGTAAAAATTTTGTAAAATCAATGAACAAGGAAAGTGAACGCTTTGGTATTTTGAGACAGATGTTAGATTTTTTGCAAACTGAAGCTCTCTACAAGAATCTCACCAACTGGCGGTCAAGGGAAATGAGCAGGAGATAAGAGAGGCATTCAAGGTGGGCTGGTCTTAGATCTCTTGCGGGCATGCAGGGATTCATGACTTATGACGCGTTCGGTCTCGTCCTGGTCATCTCCCACATGTCACTGAGAATTTTCTTAGTAACTACAGGTCGCTAAACTATATTCAGCTGATTGACAAATGTGTACGCATATAAGAAAATGAAATGCAAGCTGTCACTAAAGATTCATTTTCTCCATTTACGCTTGATCTTTTTCCCCCAAAGTCTAGGTGCAGTCAATGACAACATGGTTAAAAATTTTACCAGGACAGTGAAAAAATAGCATCATAGCAACTGGAACCCATCAGTGCTGAATGACTATTGTTGTACACTACAGTGAGATGCATCAGACACTGAGCACAAACAAAAACCAGCAGCAAAACACTTTTAGTCCTATTGAATTCATGCAGCGTGTCGGAAACAGGCGATTAAATACATTACAGTCATTAAAAGTTAATTTCATATTTCTCAAGATTCCCACTTGATACAGTCATTCTGAAATCATGTGTTCAGTTTGAAAGGATCTTTCATAATCACCAAATGTTTTTCAGGAAGCAAAGCTTTTGGGAAAAAAAATATCCAGTGTATTATTCAGTAAAATTAGGTTACATATTCAGATGTTAGAATCTTTTGACAATTTAGGAGATTGTTTTATTAATGTAGTAGGCAGATTCAGAACATGATTCTTTTTCCTTTTATTCAACCTATTTTTATCTAGCATATTCCTGGTTTGGTCTCTGTTCAGTAGAAATTATTTGCAGAAGGCACACAAAAGAAGGCCAAGACTCTCAGCTTTTCACAACTCATTTGCTTTTCTTCTGAAAAGAATTTGCCATTTTGTGGCAGGCTGCTCTATTCTGAGTAAAGGACAAGCCTCTGTTGCAATCTGGCATTTAATGGATATTTCTGTTTGAGACTGTCACACATCTGCCTACCTTATGTCAAAGAAAAATGTTAGAATCAGTGAAAGTACATAAAAGAGTCAGAAGGTGTAGAATATTCCCTGTGAACAATTTTTTTTTTTTTTACAAGATGAGCTTTGGGGTCAAACAAAATATTAGTGAGCAGCATTTTATCCATGACAATATTCCTCTATAAATACTGTTTCTGTAAAAAATAAAAAAATCTTATACAATTACTTTTCAATAGAAGAAACATGTATATAAGTCGTATGTGACAAATATGCTTTCCCCAAAGTGACAGAATGATCTTAATTCGAATCCAAGGCAAACAATTCAGTATCACGGTAATCCAAGTCTATGCCCCAACCACTGGTGCTGGATGAAATTGACTGGTTCTATGAAGCCCTATAGCACCTTATAGAATTAACACCAAAAAATGATGTCCTTATCATCATGGGGATTGGAATGTTAAGTAGGAATCCAAAAGATAACCGGAATAACAGGCAAGTTTGGCCTTGGAGAAAAAAATGAAGCAGGGCAGGGGCTTCCGGTTCCGCTAGTTGCGTCGGAGGTAGCCTTTTCTATGGGCTACTGGCGCCGTGCCTTGTAATCGGGGAAATCAGCGACAATCAGCTGATTCCATGGCCGAAGCTGTCTCCTTGGGCAAAGAGGAGACCATGAGCTTCCCCCGGTGAGGGTTGCGCCCCTCCAGATCCCTTAGCTACGGAGAGCTAAGGGATCGAAAGAGTGGCCTCCTGGGTGCTGAGGGAAATCTCCAGGACATGGTGGCTCACTGCATCGGGAGTCGATGCAGGCAAGATGTGATGGCAACCGCTGCATGAAACATCGAAGATTTAAGTTTTAAAAAGCAAGCAGATGGAGCAAAACAGGAATCATCTAATTGCAAGTA
>JANHFM010001965.1:83207-93718 GCA_032468115.1 Grayia smithii
AGGATTTTAGCCAGGATTTTAAGTATTTTAACTAACAGACTTTTAATGATGCGGGAAAACACCCGAGATTTTAACTTACACACACACACACACACACACACGCACACATATATATACATACATACATACTGTAGACCTAATTACATTTCATTTTAGATTCCACTAACACGTCTGGAATATAATATGAAATGAAGTTTTTTTTAAATTGAATATAATTATCTCCTGCAACAACTCAAATGATTTAAAAACAAGTATATCAGTAGTTTATTTCCTGATTATATAGAATTTTTTAAAAAATTAATGCAATTTTCAAACTGAGATTATCCTAGAATATAAATTTGTCACATGAATCAGAGCCAAAATTATACTTCTGTCTCAACATCCTCCAAACAGACCTTACTGCATGGTTGAAGACAATGAAGTAGAAGTCCTTGATGTTCATGTCATCAAACTGTTGTATAAGCAGAATACTAATAGCAGAAATCTAAAACTGAAGAATAGTAGCTCCATAGCTATTGGCTTGAAAAAGCTGGAGGAAGAGGTTTAGGAATGAAATCAAGGGATAAAGCAACATAAAGGGTCGGATTCCAGAGGCATTCTGAGATGGCTGTTGGCATGGCTTTCTAATTGTATTCAGTGCATCTTCTTATCTAACTTTCTTCCTATATCTACTTATCTAATTTATCTAACTTTCTTGTGTCTGCTTGGGAATGTGAATCAGGAAGAAAAGTTGACCCTTGCAAACTTTATTGCAGGAAATGCACATTATAGGTAGAGCTATTTCTAAAAGCAAAGGAAGTAGCAGTAAAAATATAATCTCTTCAAGATGAACTCGGTTTCTGCTGACTTCATAAACACATGCATGCATCTTGGCAATCCAGTATAGTTTCCAGGTTCTTAATCAAACCAGAACCCAATAGTAAAAGAAAGAGAGCACTGATTTAATCTGGATAAGGAATTTAAAAATAGATTAGTAAATTGTTTACATAAATTGAGTTATGCCAATGTTTTTAGTGATATTGAACCTCCCAGGTTAGTGGAATGAAAAAGAGACACTTTTCTCAGGCGGACATAAGTATAAAATGAAGATGGACTAAAACAATATCAGTGATCAAATACTTTCACTGAATTTCTAGCAGAAAGGATTACCCTTTGTCATATGCCTAAGGCAGTGTTCTAAATGAACAGCAGAAAAGAGTGGAAAATTCTGTAGGGAATATAGATAATATTCCCTTGATAATATTTTACTTTTCCTTCCACTGTAGAATACTCCTTCCCCGTAGCACATTAGAGAAAAGGGAAAAGATTGGCTAGACGGAAGCATCCTGGGAGAATTCGCACTAGGTATAGATTACGCAATACTTGGAACTTTATTCCTAAATATACCAATTTGTTTCATAAATAAAATAAAAACATTTTTACAAGATTAATACAGTGTGGTACTGTAAAGAATATGAGTCAGTCCATTTGGCCCCATCCTAAGTCAAACTGAAAAAAATCCTCACAAATGAGGTCAAATATATGTGTCCCAGGATAATGTTGCTGGAGCCAATCTGGGTCGGTTACCAAGACCAGACGTTTTGACTTCCAAATTTTCAGATATGCATTGTAATGAACAAAGACATATATTCAATTTTGCAAATACTAAGATTGTTGGATGAGCAAGCACAAAAACAACCAAGTGATTGAAGCCTCAATAATGGGCCCCTCCTCAGTCAACAGGAATACTGATTTACCATCAGTTTATCAAATACTTAGGAGATGAGGGCTTGGCAGTATAAGGAAACAACAACCAATGACTTAATAGCAGCCATCAACACCCCACTCAACATCTAAAAAGCCACACACACTGATAATGTTATCTAGTTTGGGTAATTAAATGTTTGCAAGAAAAAAAGCAAGCTCAAAGAGCAACAAGGATCCTCCTAAACCAGTGACCGACCCAGATTGGATCTTGAAAAAAATCCAGTTCAGAGGAAGAAGCATGAAATTCATAATGAAGTCCAGTTTGTTTAAAGTGCTGGAAAATTTTTAAGAATGTTCAGGATATGACATCTCCTGGAAGCTTCATCTCAAATCTTTGATAGCATCCTTAACTATCAATTGAGCCCTACTATTTTCACAGATTTTCACTCTAACCACAAAACAAAGTTGGCAAAAGACCTGGTAGGAAATACAGAAGATTTAATCCATAACAGTGTTTCTAATGAGCATCACCTCTAGCATTTTGATTCCAAAGTATTTTCATGGTGCCTCATGAATGTCCTTACAATGCTCAATATTTCCTGTGAACTGGCCAACTTTCTCTCCACCTAACCAGTGGGGAAACTCAAAAATTGGCTTCACTTCCATCGTCTTCATTATTTTGCTGTGTCTGTTTTTGTAGTGCGGGAGAGAAACTATGCAGGGAATACAGTGAAATGGAAAAGAAGTGCAGAATGCCATCACTTTCCTGGGAACGAGGGGAGTTGAATACACTGATGCTTAAGAAAACATAAATTCCTAACTTAAAACCTAACAGCTATTTCTTAGCAGAAATCATTATGAAGACAAGGAGCATTAAAATATTTTCAAACACTTTTGGAAGATAGTTTGGCTTGTATTTGGTGACTATTCATAGACACTAAAAATACTCCATAACTTTGCTATGGACACTGGTATTTGTTATTAATAAGATACATTGGTTTGATCAGGGAAGATCAGCACAAGATATTCAGATCTCTGAGTAACCTACTTCTCTTTCAGAAGATTTTTAATACAATGTTTTGTAATTAATGATCAGCTTTTGAATGACAAAAGGGAAAGATAATATTTTTGAAACATTTTGCATAGACCATCACTATTAAAAAGAAAAAAGAAATAGAAAAATCTGCTTAATCTGAACAGTTATAAAGAAAATGAACATATTCAATGAATGGTTATCATCTGTCTCATAGGACTTAATATAATAATTAAATTTGTGCTGTGAGCTGGGTAGAAAAGCCCTAAAATATTTGCTATATGGAATTATTTTTGGCTTATCTGCAACCTACAAGCTATCTGACTGATTACACAAGACACTTTATGACATTTCTCCAGTATCTCTTTTTCCTCTATAGCTATCTAAATTAAAACTTGGGTTTCTGGCTAAAATATCATTCAGAAGTTTACTTGAATTTTATTTGTTTACTTACTTCCAAAAGCATTATCCATAATTGCTCAAACATATAGTTGTGCAGCAGGACGGAAGAGCTACATCCTATTTTATGTTGCTTTTACTCTTTTAATCAAATCAAATCCTTGTTATGGTCATAGACCAGCATATCTTTTACTCTTCTTTTTTTTAAAAAAAAAGCATTGGAAATATGTCAGACACAAAGAGAAGCCAAGTACAAAAAAATATTATGACATTCTCCCATCTCTCCCATTCAAGAGGTGATGTCCCCATCAATAACCTCATTATAATAATAAATAAAATAAAACAACAAATTTATAAATTATAGCCAAGAGCACACTAGAATTAATGCAAATCATTGTCATCTTATTTTTTCAAGTACCATTACAACTAGATATACTTCCTAGTCTTTTTCAAGTATCTGAAACCTGATAACTTAAAAGACTGATTTTTCATCCTTGGTTTCAAAGCTTTTGATGGAAGCTTTTGGATGGAAGCTTGGATGATGTTCTGTTGGAAAAAAGGACAGAGTTGGTATGGCACATATTTGGACACAAAGAGTATCTAGACAAAGTGACCAGACTTAGAGTGCTAAGTGGTAACCAGAAACATCCTGGATGCCTGTATTGATCACATATTTGGAGTAGGTGATGTGCACAACCACATCATCTGGTTGTGTTTTGGGGTCCTTTGACTTAGTAGGAGGAGGACAAGATTTGGGTTGCCTCTCAAGGGAAAGAATACAAACAAAAATAAGATGACAGTGTTGGACAAGGGAGATATGATCAGAGACAGGGGCTAAGCCATTATTGAGGAAGATGGTGTCAGTATTTGGCAGCAATTTCATGTCATCCACACACACACTTCCCTTTTGGGTTTCCTTTCAGTTACTATCTGCTATAGGCAGGATAGACTTATTTCATCAGTCTGTCCCAAAGAGCTTGTTGGGTTTCAGAAGCAATTTGGGGATGTTCCAGAGGCTCTGTTGCATGGTTTGACTAAAGCCTGAGATACTGCTTGGAACAAGAGAATAACCATATCCTTGGACTATATAGCAACAGTGTGGACTTGGAACTTATAATTCCAATAGGCAATGTGATTTTAGAGGGAATTGAAATGCTAAAGGAAAGCAAATCCAACTAAGTACAGTGAAAAGCCTTTATTAAGTATTACTATGTTGGTGGTAGTAAAACCAGCAGAATATTCACTGTTGCAATAGTTGGATAATTTAAGGAGGCCTAGTCTAAGAGGAAAGGGGAAACAATTACAGAGCTATGAGAATTGTCTGCATCTGTTGGATAAAATCATTTGGATTCACTTGGAGATGGACTCCAGTTCTGCAGGCCCCATGGAGTTGACTAGCCCATAGTCACATTTAGTTATCTAGAAAAATATCTAGGGCTGTTTTTCCTGATGAAATAGACAATATCTGAGTCCTTGGGGTTTTGAGTCATGACTCTCTTGAATTGTCAAGGACTTCCAGAAGATGGTTTGTGGTTGGGTCCATGTTTCATCTTTTTGAGGGATTACAGGCAAGAAGCACAAACTGTGAGTACTAATACTATCTTTATTACAAGGTTACAGTAACACAAGTCTGAAAACCCTTATTTGTTTGTTTGTTTGTTTATTGAATTTATGTAACCATCCAACTCACAGCAGTGTACAAACTTCTTCCCTTCCTTATTTTTATTTTCCAGAAAACTAGGAAGTGCCTTCTGAGATTCTCCCTTCTTTCTGTGAACTGAGGATAATTTTATCATGAAGGTTGTCTAGGTTGTGCCTCTTAATCTGCCTCCCAAGGTTACTCTCATTGACCATTATACAGTGGTGGGTTGCTCCCGGTTCAGTCCGGTTCTATAGAATAGGTAGCGGTGACGCTGTGATGTCACTGAACCGGTTCTAATAGTCCCGGACCGAAGCCCCCCTGCGTGCCCGTACTTACCTGTCCCTGCGTGCAGCGCTTGGAGCGCGCTTTCACGCATGCGAAGGAAGCTTTTTTGAGCTTTTTTTGCTTAAAAAAGCTGCTGCGCATGCGCAGGAGCGCCTGTTCAGTGTGTGCACGCATGAAGTGTGCACACGTGCTGAACGTGTGCTCCGCGTGCTCTGACCATGCGCAAAGCACGTGCACCTACAGAACTGGTAGCAAAGGTAAGTAGAACCCACTCCTGCCATTATACCATGTGATTTTTTTTTCTTGAAGGAATTCAATGATTCCACTCATTTTGAAAGAAATGATGGTCTCCTTTCAAGAAGCATCACTGAATTCAAAAGACAATTTAAAGTTTCCAACCTTTCCTTTTTGAGAAATATTGTTGAAAAGATGGTTTATAACTTCACAGAACCTTGGAGGAAACAGAATTTAAAACTTTTTCAGTCAGGTTTTATACCAGGTTATAATACTACAGAAATTCCATGTTGATGTAGCCCTCACTAAAATGGTTTTTGTGACCATTAACCATTGCACTTTTATAAAATAGTTTAAGGGGATGGGAGGACATGGTTTTACAGTAGTTTCCCCTTTTCCATTGACAGTTCCAGATGTGGGGGAATGGGGTAGGAAGAAAGACCCCTGCATTGTGGGATATCTCAGCATTCTATTCTCTCATTATTACTAGTTAACATGCACATGAAACTTTTGAATGAGGTCGTCTCTTGACATATCAGTTCATTGATGATACTCACTTGTATATCTTTGCTCTTGAGATTACAAATAGTTTAGTAAATAAATAATATCTGAAAATGCATTATTTTTATTTGCATTTGTTCTTTTTATTTCATGAAAGAGGAAGGTTTTTCATGCTTCAATGCTTCTTTACTATGGTTTTTCAAAGTAAAGAAATCAAATATCAATGTGTTAAAATTATTCTAGTATCTTTTGGCAAAAGAAAATCATGATGTTATTATGCTTTTCTCCCCACTATCCTTATTTTCCATTTACACAATATTACTAAATAGTCTTCCAGCTTCTATTTAGTTATTCATAAACTTTTCAACTTAATTCAGTTATGAAAACATCACCCTAAGTTAATTGTTCATACGTATGCACCATTTTCCCACTTTAAAAAAAAATACTTTGGAAAATAAATTGTAAATTAATAGCTTGTAGCTCAACAACTGACAATTCATACACACAAACAAACACACCCAACACTGCAGTGTCTTATTATTGGTTTCATTTCTAATATGCATTTCTGCTTGCCCTTGCAAATATATTATTTAATTAAGCTTTTTTTTTATCAAAAGAAATTTTAATGACTTCTTTTTATCAATTGTTTCCATATGCATGTAGTTACCTTTCTTACAAATGGAAATGAGACTCAAAATTGCAACAAATGGGACCAATCCTCTCAATACACGTGTTCCCATTTTGGAGAAAGTACACATGCCTGATCAAATTAACTTTAACCTTTCTGTCCATTGAACAGACATTGTCTAATGGGGGGACAGCTTTTAAATTCATTCTTGCTAAATTTATTTCAAATGCTGAGAACACTCTATCACAATTTTCAGCAAATAAGCTTCAGTAATATTAAACATCTGGTAAGACCTGTTCCCCAAGGGATCAGATGCTGTTGTGTTAGACCCTCGACCTTTGGCAACCAAGTTCAGCCTTTGTGATCTACTCCAATTGTGGCAGGAAAGCTGTTCTGAGGGAAAACACCTGCTTGTGAGACTGACCGTAAGTCAGTGCATGGATGAAAGAAACCAGCTGGGTAAAAAGGGATAGACCCCAGGGCAGGTGTTTCCTATGGTACCATTCAGAGAAAACTGAATGATCTGTCTAGAAAAAGGGGACTTCTGGCCAGGGGGTTCTTAGGTATTTTCTACAGATTTGTCTGGGCTTTTCATCTTAAGTGAAACATCTGAAGAAGTGTGTTTATGAAATGGAAAACCCATTGATTTCAATTGTCCAAAGGTTTATAACATTATGCTAGGTTAGATGAAAGGCTAACACAGTTTTAGGAACAAGAACAGACAACTGGTATATGGAAGTTAAATGGCAGATAACTAACTCCTCTTTGAACATCTTTGTATGCACAGAACTGGGATGGTTAATGGGTTATTTGAGTCAATGGCTCTCTCTCAGCCCGACTCATGGGTTTATTGTTGTGGGGAAAAATAGGGGGCAAGACTATTAGATATGTTTGCCATTTTGAATTGACCAATTGTAAAAAATAAAAAGGGCAATTTAATCACAATAATAGCCAGGACTCCATTTGTGCACCCCTGCTTTCTTTTAATTGTTAGTTACCCTAAATTAGATCAAATCAATTCCTTCCAATCCTTTGCGAATAAAAGAGGAAAGGTAATAACTTACTGAATGAAGTTGTTTTTGTGCATTGTATGTTTGTGCAGATATTAATAATCTATTCCAAGAAAATGATGCTAAATTCAGCATTTGCTACTTATAAATCCCATTTGTCATTTTTATTAACACCTCAGTCCAAGAAACCTGGTAATGAAAGAAAAGTATTTAATTTCTCCCTTCATTTATTGAGTATCCTGAAATAAATAGCAGTGCTAAAAACCTAATCCTGCTGTTAAATTTCTGTTTGTGTATTTTTTTTTCTCTCTGTCTTCTCCTGGATTTTTTCTCCTCAGGTTCTTTTAGGATGCTGTATTGGAGTCTGACTTGCTGGCACCTCCAGGGCTGTCAACACACTTCCATTCATTAATGAGAACACTTTCACTGGCCCCAATAAACCCTTCAATTTCCTACAATCTTGGACTTTTGAATTCTCTCATATTAAACATCCTATTCAAAATCCACTTGAGTAGGGATTAAAGAACAAGAGTAGGTAGTTGTTTCTGAACAATGGGAATTCAACTATGACTTGTCAGAATTCATTTCACCTGTAACTGTTTATAGCCTTCTTATCCAAGTGTTTTTCATCATTTTGGTTGAGACAGGATTTGAATGCCCATTCCAGATGGGCTCTGGAGAATACATTGTGAAAATGCTATATTGAATGCAACCCTATTCTTGAAGAAAAAGATGTGGAAAGAAGTCCAAGGCAACTATTATGGACCTTGTAAAGAGCAACACCTGAAACCAAATGGTAAAGTGCATAGGTTTCCCCTGCTCCCCCATCCTCCAAGCTGAATTATGGTATAATAATGACACATTTATCTCTGCTTTCACATTTAAAAAAGAAAAGCTTGTGAACATTTTGTAATCTATTTCCAAGATGATGGAGATGGAAGTTGGAAGAAGACAAGTCCTTTAAGTAACTTCCTGCCTTTCTCCTACTTGTACACTGGGAACAACTGACACTGAATTGCATTCACCCTCCTGGTACTAAATGCAAGTCTTCACTTCACATCAGGCTGTGGCTATGATTTCTGCCAAGGCTGATAACAATGCCCTATTGTTGATGAGTCTCTGTCAGATCCTCTTAGCAGTGAGAATGTCAAAGTGTCAAATGTTTTTAAGACTGGAAGGTAGGAGACAACCCACACCAATTTCACTTAGAGCCCAGAGGCTTGAATTCACCCCCCTCCCATCCACAAAAGGCCTCCCTATACTCAATGACACAGCATGATCAGAAACTACAGCCAGTGGAAAAACAGAATGACTATATATATATATATATATATATATATATATATATATATATATATATATCACTGCTAAGTAAAAGCCTAATACCTTTGCTTGTAGTGTAACAATTAAATTGAATCCATACAATGAGTCTAACGATTTTTAGACTATTTACAGGTTACTGTTTTTAGGAAACTGCTTTAGAGTTCACCAGAACACCACAGCTTAGTTTATGTGCTTTCTGTTGGGTGAAGCATGTTTTTTTTTTCTTTCCTTTCTCCTTTTTATAATTGTGGATGGAAGTCAGAGCCAGAAAACTGAGCAACCTGACTCTGATGGATGTTATGACACACTTCTAATTCTACTTGTAGAATTCATGGTGGCTCTTATCATGTCAATGGATGAATGGCTTCCAGTTGTGAATATTCCCTTTGGTCAACATTCTGCTAGTGAAGTATTCATGGCATTTCAATACTAAGACAAATAGAGGAAAAGGAAAAGGCACTGTTTGCTGCAGAGGAAGGGTTTTGGGGTTTGTTTGTTTTTTTGGAAACATGGAGAACTGAGTGATGATTTAAATATACATGTTGTGATTTTTGGGCTAGTCACTCTCTCTCAGCCCTAGAAAGAAGATAAGGACAAACCACTTCCAAAAATCTTGCCAAGAAAACTGTAGGAATTTGTCCAGACAGTTGCCATGAGTCACACTGATACAAAGACACCAAAATAATTGTTCTCATTTTTATTGATTTATTTCCTGTTCATTATATTTGGATAATGCTACTGCTTTCTGTCCATTTTACATTGTAAGAAAACAATGTATTTAACATATGAGAGTTGAATGAAAAGTAATGCCTCTATCATTATTAGTCACTGATAGATGGCAGTACTGATGCACTCGAAGCTATAAGGTCTCCTTTAATACCCATTCTTTCATTTCAGTGGATGGGAAATTACTGTGAAAAAAGTGTGTGCTAGTACTGTTTTGAAAGGGAAACTTGCAAGGAGTACTCATACGTGTATTTTAAGCAAAAGGCTATTTGACTATTTTGATTACTATTTGAAATTCATCACTATATACAGAGTGTTTATGGTTATGACTGTGTTGATGTGAGTACCATGCATCACTGAGCCAAAACACATAAAGATGGTGAACAATTTCTATGATCAACCATGAAATGGATGACTGTAATAGCAACTGATAAAGCAGGTTGATGGACTGATTAAGAACAAAGCAGATCACTTGAAGGGAAACTGCTATCAAGCTTGGCATTCAACAGGAAAGTGGGGCCCACATTATCAATGTTCTTCAATATTGCAAGATTTGTACAAGATGGAGTCCTTGCATGCTCACAGAAACAATGAAAAATTCAAATGCAATAAGTCAGGTGATGAAAGATTTTGATCAATTCTCAAGATCTAAAATTAAGTTTAAAAGACCAAGATAATAATGAGACACTTAAATTAGATAACAAAAGAACAGGTACAATGGTCCATATAGAGTGTGGCAACTTAGAAATAAATACATGTAATAGATATTCATCTCCTAAAGCAAGTTTTAGAAAATGAAAATGAATGCTACACTGCAACATTCAAAACTCTGAAAAAAACCAAACAGAATTGTGAAGTTGAATCTCATCATATTACACCATTTTTTAACAATTATTTCAACTTATATTCCACCCTTCTCCGGAGACTCGGGGAGGCTTACAATTTATTAAGAACAAATCAATGTGCATAGCAATACCTTCATTCCTTATATATGCCTGCTTATTAGGGCTTTTGTCACCCCCAAGCGGCATTTTACAAAGTCAG
>JANHFM010001965.1:105268-117652 GCA_032468115.1 Grayia smithii
GCCCCTTCCAGGAGTCTCCACATGCCCCATTTTGGGTGCAGGTAAGTGCAGGGTATGCAGAGGCTCAGGGAGGGTGAAAAACAGGCCTACCGGAAGTTTGGGAAGGCTGGAAACAGTTTGTTTCTGGCCTCCAGAAGTGCTCCGGAGCCTGGGGAGAGCAAAAATGCTCCCTTGCCATGGTGCAGGAGGCTGACTAGGTCACGCCCACCATGGCCACACCATCCCAGAAACAGGGCAGAGAACCCCTTGCTAAAATTTTTGAAGCCCATCCCTAGAAACAACTCAGTCCTCTACTGTGACAGATTGTGGGAAAGCACGGGACAATGTATTTGAAAGTTTATTTCAAAAGACAACTGCTGAGAGACATGAGAAAAGGTGATTCCTAAAGATACCCCTGCCCAATGAAGTCACTATAACTGAGACTGAGAGATTCCTCTTACAGTTAGTTTTCAAGATTCTGTATTTACATAAACATATCAATATCAGTAATGGTTAAAGCTACCTTCTGTATTGTTCTCACCTTCTTGGTCTTGTCAGCTATATATAGCTTGGCATCTACTAGGTTCTTCTTCTCTGGCCTATGGATCTCCACTAAAAATATTCTCTTTCATATGTCTCAGTCATGAAGCTGGTGTTGTGACCTACGCTTCCTGAGTCATTAAAACACACAATTAGTCCCAAAAACCTCTTTTATTGTAACAGCTGAGAATTATGTTCATTCCCAACTGAGTCCCAAATTGTTGCAAAAAAGTCCTTCGGGATAATCACCAACCTTTATCTCCCTTGACACACTGCCAAAGGTCTTAGTTGGCAAAGCCCCACAGAATCTAGAATCACACAGAGATGCCGACTGGAAACAGAGTTAACAATGTTGCTTTCCTGCAAAGGCCCAAGTGCCTTTGCTTCTCTTTCAAGCCTTATGGGAGGGGCCAATCATCTCCTGGCCTTACTCTCGAGTCGTCCCTTTTGTTTTAGCTGCTCTTGCTTTCTGGCAGCTCTGCGCATGCAAATGTTGAGCTTGGCTGAGTGTGCATGGCTGAGTGTGCATGGCTGTGCTTTAACTTTAACTGTGCTTTAACTGCTGCTTTAGTTGCTCTAGTGGAAATGTATATGTTGAACTTGGCTGAGTGAGCATGGCTGAGTGTGCATGTGCCTTAACATTGTACCCAATGCTGCTTTAGTTACTCTAGAGGAAGCTTCTATTTGCACATGGTATAACTGAAATGCCATCATAAGATTGGGCTACCATTTGACAAGCTGCATTTTCTGCTGCTGCCTCCCATTTCAAGCAAGCTTCTGGTTTTTTTTTTTATTTTAAATTCTTTGAAGAATACTCAGCATTAGTATTGGAGCAGGAGTTAAGGGAGAGCAAATTCCACATTTGGACCCTATTCAGACAAATTTACAAACTGACAATTTGATCAATATCAACGCAGTATGAAGGCCAAGCAAGTCTGTTGCCTTGCCATTGTCTGTTGCCAATGCTGGTCGTGTGATATTCAGCTCAATAGAGCTGGGAAATATCAAAGCAATATGAAGTATCTCAGTTTCTTAAAACAGGCAAGCAGCCTTTAGTTTATGTTTATATATTTATTTATTTATTTTATTCAATTTACATGCCGCCCTTCTCCCAAAAGACTCGGGGCAGCTCACAAATATTAAAAGACAACAAACAATCAAACAGAATTAAAATTAAAATTAAAACAATTTAGAAGAGGATAAAAATAAAGAAAAGAATAAAGAAAAGAAATAAAAGAAACCCGATCACATCAGCCAAGCTATTGGAACAGCCATGTTTTCAGGTCCCGGCGGAAGGAGCGGAGATCAGAGGCGGTCTGGAGATCAGTGGGTAACCCATTCCAGAGGGTCAGTGCGCCCACAGAGAACGCCCTCGGCCCAGACGCCACCAACCGACATTGTCTGGCCGATAGCACCCTGAGGAGGGCAGCCCTGTGTGAGCGCATAGCGTGGTGGGATGAAGGCAGAGGGTTCATTGAAGTCCATGTACCTTAAAGTTGCCAAAGTGGAGAACCATGGGTCTACACTAGAGCTTGGGATTTTCCATTACTGTTTTATTTAGAGTTTGGTACAATTAAATCTATCGGTTATGGTTTCATTAACAAATAGTAATTAAAGCGATATGAACCATTACTGGACTTTTTGTGAGAAACTGAAAAGTTGATCTGTGCTCTGATGATTAGATATGGGATTATGGAAATAAGGTAGGCAAATGTTAATCTTAGAGTAAGAGTTTGATATATTTTGTACTTATATCTGTACCAAAGAAACTTGGAAGTCATACTTTTTCGGTTTTCCTTCTTTTCCTCCTTCTTTCTTACACTTTCACTCTTTTTCTTTCCTGAGCTTTTTCTTTTTGCAAATCTGTTTTTTATTTGCTTATCCCTTAGCTTTGTATTTTTTTGATGTATGAAGGATCAAGTACTCAGCCATTATAATTCTACATTCCTTATTTACAGAAATCATATCAAAATTTAAATGAAATCCACTGGGAGCCATCTCATAGAAGGCAGGCTCTGAGTCCCTCTAACCAAAAGTGTTTATTGATAGAAGAGAAGTAGCTCAGGGTTGAACTGTGGGGCCCTTGGTGCTGAGGTTGATGGTTTTCTTGTAGATGTTTCATTACCAAACTAGGTAACATCATCAGTACTAGAAGGGAATAGAGTTTGCTCTTATTTTCATATACCAGTGGCTTCCCCCTTCAGTGTTGATCAGTTGCTTCACAAACAGTGTTTTGATTGGTGCCAGGTCTCTACAACCTCAGGCAGAGAAGGGCTTTTCTGTACCACTCCCTCAAATGTTCTTTAAAATACAGAGTTTCCCAGCATTCCTTTAGGAACCTCCAACATGCAAACTGTGGTTACTCATCCTAAAATTAATCCTCTTTACCAAGAGCAGTGATGGCTAACTTTTTTTGGACCAAGTGCCCAAAGCGCGCACACCCGGAACCCCAAAATGCAATATACGTATGGCCCCCATGCATGCACTCCGTCCCTGCACGTGTGCAGAGCCCCCTGCATGCCTCCCATGCATGCATGGTCTCACCCCACACATGTGCCCACAACCCCGCACATGCGCGTGCCCCTGCTTGCACCCCACTCCCACGCATGCACAGCATAGACCAGAAGACCAGCTGGCCATTGGGAGGCATATGCACATGCTCAGCGGAGCTGAACTGGGGTGACAGCTTGCGTGCCCACAGAGAGGGCGCTGCATGCCACCTCTGGCACCCGTGCCATAGGTTCACCATCACAGACCTAGAGCTTCAAAATTTGCTGTTTGCTGGGGAAGTGTGTAGCTAAAAGTCAGTCTACATTTAGTGTACATTTGACTTTGGGGATATTTCTTCATAACCAAAGCGTATTTTCTCTGCAGTTCATACCCCTTGCTCGCTGGATCTGGATGTCACAAAACAAAGTAAAGCAACGTTTTATAATTAACCCCTACTCCCTGTTTTGCCTGGCAGAGTGTTCTAGGAGGCTGAGTGCTGTCATGCCACATGGCCACGCCCACCCCAGCCATGCCCATCCACCCACATCCACCCAGCCAGTTGTTAGGGCACAGAACCAGTTGTTAAATTATTTGAAGCCCACCACTGCCTCTTGATGTTAGTATTGTATTGAAAAAAATATGACTCTGCAAACTTCTGGAGATATGAATGATCAAAGACATATACCTATCACCCAACTAAAATGCAAGAACCCAGTGTTTCATCACTGGAGGCTCTGAAGAAGAGACTGGACAGCCACTTGTCAGAAATGGTATAGTGCAGGGGTGTCAAACTCACATCATTACAGCAGCATGATGACATATTGGGACTTTTTCCCCTTCACTAAACCGGACATGGATGTAGCCAGCGCATGACGCATCCAGCCTGTGGCCTGGGTGTTTGACAGCCCTGGTATAGTATCTCCTGCTTGAGCTTGTGGTTGGACTATATGACCTACAAAGTCCCTTCCAATTCTCTTATTCTGAACTTCAGAAGAGTTCTTTGTGTATTTTCCTTCTCATTATAAAAAAATCATCAAATGTCTGATTTTCAGTATAGCATTACTTCATCTCCTAATCAAGGTTGGTAATTTCTATAAATTGAAACCCATGGTCAGAAAACTTTGTATTATTCACTGTACACAATATTAGCATTTGGAAACTATGTTGAAAGTAATCAAAGGTTTCACATTGAATGTTTTATTTAAGTTTTGGGTTTATATTTGAATCTCTGAATTAATTTCAGAGATTTTCAAATCAAATCAAATTTCAGTTTTTATTATATAGATTCCAATTAATTTATAAGTTTTGCTTCATAATGAAATTTGAAAATATTTTGCTAATGTTTTAATTTTGTTTTTAATAATAACATTGTGAATGTATGATTCTAATAAGGTGTCTTGTGGATAGGAAGAAATAAGTCTGGAGGTAAATCTTGTAATTATCCAGACTTTAAGAGCAGAATGATCACAAATTGTATAAATATGTGTAAATTGTCCAAATATAGTTATATAGCATTAGAGACTAAACCTTGCCCCGCCCCCTTGGGAACCAGAGTTCTTTAATGCAAATTCAGTCATTGTTCTGGCTTTGGATAAAATTAGGACAATTATGTTCAACTTTATTAAGTTTATCATTCAGAATAAATGTTTCACTTAAATCATCATTTTAGAGCTTTCTTCGCACCTATTCAATTACTGTAACAGTGATAGTTTCCAGTAAATACACATACACATAACACACACACACACACAATAATTTAAAGGAGAAAAATTATGTGGACTGGGAACAAGAATACCTTTGACCTATTGTATAGGTTTACTCAATGAGTTTTAAATAGCAAATTAGTCAGTGTATTAAACTTCATATTAACATGAATAGTTTAAATAGCTTAGGAGACCACTCTGTTGCAAAATTATCTGACTGGAAGAATAAAAAATGTCCCCAAATGTGTGTTTTTTCTGTTACTGATTTTTCATTTGCATTATAGAGATTCATGGCCAATTCTGGGGTCAAGTTCCTCCAATTATTTATCTGCAAATTATTTCTCCTTACACATTTTGATTTACACTGTATAAGATCTATGTCTCCACAGGTCATTTCTCTTTCTTACTTCCACTGATTTCCTTCTTTTTTCGTCCATTTTGTTTCCCCCTTCTGTCAGGTTGTGAAAAGGAAAAATCAACATATTGTTGTGAATAAGAAATAATTCCTTTTGATTTTGCCAGGCAGATTCTTGTCTCCCTGTGATGGTGTGAAGGGCAAATATTTCTCCTTACTAACTACCATACTTTTCAAGAGGAGATGAACTTCGGAGCAGGTGAAATACTTCCATGCCTTGATAATCGGGAGCTGTTTCTTAAGCAATTGACAAAAGTTTTGCCAGTTACACAGTTTTTCATTCCAAGATGAATATCAGGGCACTTCATTCGCTGAAATAAAGAAGAAGATGCTTTGGCTAGAAAAGTCTAGAAAGTTTTAAGATTCTTCCAAATTCATGCTTTAATAATTTAGGAAAAAATAGAAGTGGATAGAAGTCATTGCTTTATTTTTGCTTATTATTGCAAACTTTATGAATCTTTATACACTCACTATACTTGCTGTGACATGGACTACAAGTAACCATTAATTCAGGGGAGGAAAGTAACAGTAACCCATTACCATGTGCAGTATATTTGCACATTTGTCTTCCCTACACTTATACTGCAGCTTTTTTTCTGGACAGTTTTTGAAAATAATTAGAGAATCTGAGGTAGGCATTTTAGTAGTCCTCCTGAATCCATGTGAATAAATGGTTCCTAATCAGTATTGGTGCTTAAGATTCAGTGGGATAAAGAACAGATGGAACTTATTAACTAATATTGCAAACTAGAAGGAGTTTATTATAGGCAGATTCAAAAATAAAGATTCTATTAAAATGTTTAGTCATTGGGTTTTGGTTTTTAGAAAAAATGAATAATACTTAGGTTAAAATATCACAATAAAGATAAAGGGTTTAAAGAGTAATCATGCATCAGACAATTTGATCCTGTATCAAGTTTCCTATGCTGAACAGGCTATTATCTAAACATGTCTCAGCTGCTAATGTTAAAGCTTTTGTAATTTTAGTTCTAAGAGCATATTAAATATGCCATGAATCTGTTCATCCTAACGAGTTTTACCCTGTGCCCTGGAAATGCACAGCTGGAGGTTGTCAGGTGCACACCTCCTTAATAGATGATACTGTGTGTGTACAATTAACACATTAATTTATGGAGTAAAATGATCAGGAGAGACTAAGGCTTCGAAGTCAAATACTTGCTATTAAGCACAGGTTCAATTTCTATGTCTGATTGTTGCCTGTCCCACCCAGAGGTTCTGTATTATGGAGGGAGCCAAATGGAGCCAAATGTTATATAGCAGCTGTTAATCTTCTTTGTATCACTATTCAGCATGCATATAGGGTGTTTGTTTTGGATTTGGAAGGAAACAGACTTACTATATTGACTCTTTTATTTCAGAGCATTGTTCCCCTCAGTTTGTCAACTGATCTGTTAATTGTAGCCTAAAACAAGTTTTAGAATAAAAATACAAGTAAGTTTGTATTTTTGTTCATCCTTGTATTTTTGTTCATACTCCCTTCCCTCTTTATCATAGGTTGTAGCTGTTATGGCCGGGCAGAAGACACGTGTAATTAAAAACGAGAAGCTGATTGGCCCATTGCTGGCAAGCAGCCGGCGTGAGTAAAATGCTCCCTCCACTGACAGCTTGGTATAAAAGAGCTGTCGGTGCCTCAGAGAAGTGCTCGCTCTCCTCAGTTGTTAGCAAAGCCAAGTGAGCCAATTGTTAGCTAATGTTGTTAGCAAAATAAACAGTTGAACGGTTACCTGGTCTAGCTTCATTTATTATGTTTGGTTCAGAAAACTGAACACTAGCGACGAAGGTTGGGATCGCCTGAGGCAGCAGATATAGAGGGGCCGTTCACAGAGCTGAAGCCCTGAGCTAAGTCACTGAGCTAAGTCACGGCAATGAGACATCGCACTTCTGAAGAATCGAGGTTTGTACTCCTGGGACATGGCCACCCTCTCTACTTTTGCCCCATTTAACCAGACAGTGGAGACCTGGGATTCCTTCGTAGATAGATTTAACTGTTTCCTGGCTGCAAATGACTATAAAAATTTGCCAGGAGACAGGAAGCTAGCTGTTTTCCTCAGCATATGTGGGCATGAGATGTTTGAGATAGCACGAGCACTCCTGGCACCACAAATGGTCCAGGATGTACCCTGGGAGACAATGTTAGCTATCTTAAAGGGTCATTAAGCACCTCTGCCTTCTAGAGTCTCTAGACATTTCACATTTAGACACAGAATTCAGGCAGAAGATGAAACTATAATCCAGTTCATGGCATCACTAAGAGCAGCTGCCTTGTACTGCGAATTTAGGGACATAGAGGACACTCTGTTAGATCAATAGATATGCGGAGTCAGGCACATTAGATTGCAGCGTCGTCTGTTAGCTAGAACAGACATTACGTTGTAATCCACCTTAGATGAGGCTCGAGCCTCAGAACTATCTACTAAATCAGTCACTGAAATAAGGAAGAACCTCAGCCAACTAAATACTAGGAAATCTGTCCCTATTCACCAAGAGGAATTTGAGTCAGCAATTGTCAGAAGAGGAGGAAGACGTGAGTCGCCTCAAAACATCTCAAAAGAAGGATTGGAGTTTGGAGGGGAAGAAAGCGCAAGCCCCATGTCTAGGATGCGGAGGAAATCATTCCCGTGCCACATTAGGTTCAGGAATGTGGATTGTAGGCGATGTGGGAAAAGAGGCCACCTCGCAAGGATTTGTAAAGCAAATCAGCCAGGAAACAATACTAAGGTGGGGAGACCAAATCAGGAACATTGATCATGGAACAGACAGAATAGGAATGAGGAAGACTGTTTCACCATTTATAGAGGTGATTGCCACCCTGAGGTGGTCGTAGGTCATAGGTCAAGCTTGGCATGTTGCCAAGTGGGGTTTGAGGGGCTTTTTAAATGGTCTTTTAATCAGGCTTTTAAGGGGACCGGGGAGGAGGGTGGAAGATCAGATTCGGGCAGAACCTGGGAGGGCTCCTGCTGGTCAGCAGCCTAGGTAGGTCTGGAATGAGTTTGACCCTGTTTCTCTGGATGATGTGGACAGGATTATGGGCAAGCTGGGTGCCACCACATGTTTATTGGACCCATGTCCCTCCTGGCTGGTTTCGGCAGCACAGGAGGTGACAGGAGACTTGCTCCAGGCAATTACCAATGCTTCCTTGAGAGAAGGAGTCTTCCCTGCCTCATTGAAGGAGGCAGTAGTGCGATCCCTCCTCAAGAAGCCTAGCCTGGACCCAGCCTCGCTGAACAACTACCGTCCAGCCTCCAACTTTCGCTTTGTTGCGAAGGTTGTGGAGACCGTGGTGGCACGTCAGCTTCCACAATTCCTGGAGGAAGCGGATTATCTGGACCTGTACCAATCTGGTTTCAGGCCCATTCAAAGCACAGAAACGGCATTGGTCGCTCTGGTGAATGATCTCTGGTGGGCCTGGGATAGGGGTTACTCCTCTGTCCTGGTCCTACTTGACCTCTCGGTGGCTTTTGATACCATCGACCATGGTATCCTGCTGTGACGGCTCTGAGGATTGCGGGTGGGAGGCACTGTTCTTCAGTGGTTTTCCTCCTACCTCTCGGGCCATTTGCAGTTTGTATTGGTGGGGGGCAGAGATTGACCCTGAGGCCTCTCACTTGTGGGGTGCCTCAGGGGTCGGTTCTTTCCCTCCCTCCTATTCAACATCTATATGAAGCCGCTGGGTGAGATCATTTGTGGTTTTGGGGTGATACCCAGGTTTACATCTCCACCCCAGACCAACCCAGTGATGTCCCTGCCGTGATGTCCCAATGCCTGGAAGCGGTGCAGGTCTGGTTGGGGAGAAACAGGCTCAGGCTCAATCCCTCCAAGACCAAGTAGCTGTGGATTTCATCATCTCGAGTCCAAGAGATCCCATCCCTTTTGATGCGGGGAGAGGCTCTGGCCCCCTTGGAAAGGGCTTGCCTAGGCATCCTCCTGGACTCACAGCTGTCCGTAGAAAACCATGTGATGGCCGTGACCAGGGGGACCTTTGCACTGGTGCATCAGTTGCACCCTTTTCTGGACTGGGATGCCTTATGCACAGTCACTCATGCCCTTGTCACCTCAAGGCTGGACTATTGCAATGCCCTCTACATGGGGCTGCCCTTAAAGTGCACTCAGAGGCTCCAACTGATCCAGAATGCGGCGCACGGGTGGTTATGGGGGTACCGCATTATTCTCATATTACACCACTTTTGCGCGAGCTGCACTGGCTCCCGGTGGTCCTCCATGTGCGCTTCAAAGTGCTGGTTTTGACCTATAAAGCTCTACATGGCTTAGGCCTGGGGTACTTGCAGGATCACCTCCTGCCACAAACGTCCTCCCAGCGCCCAGTGCGTTCCCATAGAGTTGGCCTCCTCAGGGTACCATCAGCCAGACAATGTCGGCTGGTGGCCCCTAGGGGGAGAGCTTTCTCTGTAGGAGCGCCAACCCTGTGGAACGAGTTACCCGTGGAACTTTGGACAGTCCCTGACCTCCGCTCCTTCTGTCGCAACCTGAAGACGTGGTTGTTTCACCAAGCCGGTTGCAGCAGACCGTTTTAAATTGTTTTTAGATTGTCACATTTTTAATATTTTTATTGATTACCTCTCTTTTATATTATATGTTGTTCTCCATTGTTTGTCTGTCTTATATATGTCTTTTATATCTTTTATGATTAATACGATTGTAAGCCGCCCTGAGTCCCTCGGGAGAAGGGTGGCATAGAAATCGAATTAAAATTAAAAAAAATCAAAAAAACTGGATGCAATATTACAAGTGTGATCTTACCAGGACATTATAAAGTGGTACTAACATTGCACATGATATTGATTCTATTGCTCTCTTAATGCAGCCTAGATTTGGCTTTCTTTGGCAGTTGCAGCATATTGATGGCTTGTTTTTCCTTATCTAAATGTAGAACCTTACTTAATCATGTTTTGCGAAGGGGTTAAATACTTATTTCACTCATTAAAATGTAAATCAATTTTAACTTTTTTTTTCTAAAAAAAATTTGTTCTTCTGTCTCTTACTGTTAAAATAAACCTACCATTAAAATTCATACTTTTTCCCCTCACTGTATAAGATTTGCTCTTTGACCACAAGAGGGAGTCAAAGATTATAAAACAGTGGGAAAGTAGAATTTGATTTAATAAACAAGGTGAACACCAAACTATAAAGGAGGAACTAATCCAGCTGGATCTCATGAGAAGGATTTTGGAGGAATATTCAGACAAAATAATTTAAGCAAGAGGAATAAGAATTGATAGCAATGAAACTGAATGAAGAATTTCTCAAACCATCATAAGTGGCAAAAATCAAGTAAATGACAAAACTGACATACACAATGGACAGTAAGGCTATTCATTATGAGAGTGATTTAAATACATTTGTCCTAATGGAACTAAAAGAAGCCATAACAGAACAAGTTCTGAATCTCATTCAAATCTGAATTAAAGATTGATACACAAATAAAACTGTCTTGAAAAAAAAATCTGTCAAGATTTTGAGAAAGAAAGGGTTCTGAATGTCCTTCAAATATTTTGAGAGAAAGGTTTTATTTTGTTGAGACAAGTTGAAAGGGGTGACTTAGACTGAATATTAAAGAAGAACTGGAGTCAGAAAGATAGATTTCCTTCTGACTTAATATATCTAAGTAAAAGAAAGTTTTAATTTGGATAAGATAAATCACTGCTTTGAATCTATAGAAGTCAGAATGAAAATGTGATAAATAGGATTTTTGCTAAGGTTTATAAAATATTATTGAAATTGAATCTTGAAAATTATGTTCAATATTGCATAATTTTCACCTAAAAGAAAACACTTACAAAATGATGTATTAAAAATTTGCAATTGTATGGATGTAATAACTGTAAATATTGTAGTAACAGTAATTATAAGGATGGCAATTTTTAAGAAAAAAAATAATTTCTGAAATGGATATAAAACTGAAACCAGAAGGTTTCTCTCTAAGGTTGTTAGTCACAAAGAAAGCCTGGTACTTTGTCTTTATATATGTTGAAAATTCAATATGGGCAAATGAAAACCTCCATCATTTCCCACCATGGAAGAATAAATGGAAAAAACAGTGGACTTAGTAGAGATGGCAAAACCAGCAATAGTAAACCAAGAGAACAATTTATCCAGTTTCATTTTCATGTGAAATAGGCTTCTGGACTTTATGCTCCATATAGAAGAAAAAAAAATAACTTTGACTTTACATTTTGAGGACTGGATTGATTTTGTAGCTATAGAAAATAGTCTTTAGTTATTCAAAATGCAAAGCAAAAGTTGGCACTATAATTGCATTCAGTATTTTACTGTACTGAAAGGAGCCAGAAGTCACTGCTTTTTTCTTTTCCATTTTTTATCCAACATTCTCTTTCACACTTTTTCTGATTTTATTTTCATGTGTATTTTATATTATAATGCCTTATAGTCTAATAAAATTAATAAAAGATAAGTAATTGCGTTGAAGTCAAACTAAGACATGGACCATGTGCAAAGATATAAAAATCAAGGTTAACTATCCTTAAGAAAGAACAATTGTATGGAATAGCTACAGGGAAAACTCATATTATACTTATATACAAATAACCAATATGATGTTAAGTATGTCTTTCCTATTTTATCCATCAAGGTGTGAATGTAGTTTATATTACACATATAGGTTAAATAGAGATGATAGAGACAGAGATAAAGAGTGATAAAGACATAAATTGTAGATAGACAGACAGACAGACAGACAGCAGTGGTGGGTTGCTCCCGGTTCGGTCCGGTTCTGTAGAATAGGTAGCGGTGACGCTGTGACATCACCGAACCTGTTCTAACAGTCCTGGACCGAAGCCTCCCCACATGCCCGTACTTACCTGTCCCTGTGCGGAGTGCGCTTGCGCAGGAAGCTTTTTTTGCTTAAAAAAGCTTCTGCGCATGCGCAGGAGTGCCCGTTCGGCACGCACGCACGTGAAGCACGCGCGCGTGCACCTACAGAACCGGTAGCAAAGGTAAGTAGAACCCACCAGATAGATAGATAGATAGATAGATAGATAGATAGATAGATAGATAAAGATAGACAGACTGACTTATGCAAAATGTTTCCTTCTGAAGGAAAAATATAAAACAACTGATCTACAGGTGAAACGCGAAAAATTAGAATATCATGCAAAAGTTCATTTATTTCAGTAATGCAATGTAAAAGGTGAAACTAATATATAAGATAGACTCATTACATGCAAAGTGAGATAGTTCAAGCCTTGATTTGTCATAATT
>JANHFM010001965.1:117752-130063 GCA_032468115.1 Grayia smithii
GTGGTGGCACGTCAGCTTCCACAATTCCTGGAGGAAGCGGATTATCTGGACCTGTACCAATCTGGTTTCAGGCCCGGCCACAGCACGGAAATGGCATTGGTCACAGTGGTGAATGATCTCTGGCGGGCCCGGGATAGGGGTTGTTCCTCTGTCCTGGTCCTACTTGACCTCTCAGTGGCTTTCAATACCATCGACCATGGTATCCTTCGGTGGCGGCTCCGAGGATTGGGGGTGGGAGGCACTGTTCTTCAGTGGTTTTCCTCCTACCTCTCAGGCCATTCGCAGTTTGTGTGGGCGGGAGATCAGAGATCGACTCCGAGGCGTCTCACTTGTGGGGTGCCTCAGAGGTCGGTCTTTTCCTCTCTCCTGTTCAACATCTATATGAAGCCGCTGGGTGAGATCATTCGTAGTTTCGAGGTGAGGTATCATCAGTATGCTGATGATACCCAGCTCTACATCTCCACCCCAGACCAACCCAGTGATGCCCTTGCCATGATGTCCCGGTGCCTGGAAGCTGTGCGGGTCTGGATGGGGAGAAACAGGCTCGGGCTCAATCCCTCCAAGACTGAATGGCTGTGGATTTCGTCATCTCGAGTCCAAAAGATCCCATCATTTACAATGGGGGGAGGCTCTGGCCCCCTTGGAAAGGGCTTGCAACTTAGGCGTCTTCCTAGATTCATGGCTGTCCTTGGAAGATCATCTGATGGCCGTGACCAGGGGGGCTTTTGCACAGGTTCACCTGGCACACCAGTTGTGTCCTTTCCTGGACTGAGATGCTTTATGCACAGTCACTCATGCCCTTGTCACCTCGAGATTGGACTACTGCAATGCCCTCTACATGGGGCTGCCCTTGCAGTGCACGCGGAGGCTTCAGCTGGTCCAGAATGCGGCCACGTGGGTGGTCATGGGGGTACCACGTTACTCCCATGTTACACCACTTTTGCGCAAGCTGCACTGGCTCCCAGTTGCCCTCCATGTGCACTTCAAGGTGCTGGTTCTGACCTATAAAGCCCTACATGGCTTAGGCCCAGGGTACTTGCAGGACTACCTTCTGCCACAACCGTCCTCCCAGTGTCCGGTGCGCTCTCATAGGGTTGGCCTCCTCCAGGTGCCTTCAGCCAGACAATGTCGGCTGGTGGCCCCCAAGGGGAGAGACTTTTCTGTGGGAGCGCCTTTTCTGTGGGAGCGCCAACCCTGTGGAATGAGTTACCTGTGGAACTTCAGACCGCCCCTGACCTCCTTTCCTTCCACCACGACTTGAAGACGTGGCTGTTTTACCAAGCAGGCTATAGCTGACCATTTTAAATTGTTTTTAATTGTTACATTTTTTAGTATTTTTATTACTGCCCCTCTTTTACTTGTTGTAGTCTATGTTCATTTGTGTTTGTTTATAGATGTTTTTATTCTTTATGTTCTATTTTGTGAGCCACCCTGAGTCCCTCAGGAGAAGGGCGGCATGGAAATTTAATTTTTTTTAAAAAAAGCTAATTTGAAATTGAGGAAAAAATTTTTTCCTCACAGTGTCAATCAAATGGAAACCATGCAGAATGGAAGTTGACACAGGCTCCTCAGTGTCCATTGTATCATGGAGCACGATTAAATGTTTGGTGCCCTCAATGTCAAAGAGACATTTAGCCTCGTGTCACTTCCAGCTTTGGGATTATCAGGGAAATCACATTCCTGTTTTAGGGTCAGGAAGGTTTAGAGTCCAATATTAGGGATTTGCTGGCCAGCTTAAATTGATTGTGGTTGACAGCTCGCTACCTAGTCTGTTAGGGCTGGAGTGGTTTGACGCTTTTGGATTGGCAGTGTCGGGTATTCATACCACGGCTACTGAAGATTTTTCAGACTTGGTCCATGAGTTCTCAGATATTTTCAGTGACGGGCTTGGCAAATATACCAGGACACCAATCTCATTAAATTTGGATCCCAAGGTTGCCCCTATTCGGCTTAAGCCTCGTAGGGTGCCCTTTGCGCTTCGCCCTAAGGTGAATGAGGAGATCGACAAGTGCAGGGTATCTTAGAACATGTCGATCATGCCCACTGGGAGACACCCATCATCATACCACTCAAATCTGATGGCTCTATCCACATCTGCGTGGATTATAAGGCGACAATCAATAAGGCTTTGCAGGCTAATCCCTGTCCTGTCCCAGTGGTACAACACCTCCTTCATTCATTGGGCCGCAGCACGATCTTCACGAAGCTTGATATGGCACAGGCCTATCAGCAGCTGGAAGTGGATGACGCCACCAAGGAGGCACAGATGATCGTGACCCACCATGGCACTTTCCGTTGTTGGTGGCTGCAGTTTGGAGTCTGTATGGCACCTGGTAACTATCAATGCCTTATGGAGAGATTACTGCATAGCTTTCCGGGAGTGATCTCTTATTTTGACGAGATCTTTGTCTGTGCCGTATCTGAATCTGAGCTCACCAGCCGCCTCAATGCCATGCTTTCCTGTTTTCGGCAAGTGGGACTGAAACTCAAACACGAAAAATGCAAGTTGGGAGTGCCCCGTGTGGAATTCCTAGGCTACCTGGTGGATGCTGATGGTCTTCACCCTACTCCGGTGAAGGTGCATACGAGACGCCCCGCCACCTACTGGAAAGTCCACCTACAAGCATTCCTGGGACTTTTGAACTTTTATAATATGTTTTTACCGCACAAGGCGACCGTCGCAGAGCCTCTCCATCACCTGCTTGACAGCAAGACACCGTGGATCTGGGGTCAAAGGCAGGCTGCCGCTTTCCGGGCCATAAAAATACTACTGACATCAGACTCGGTATTGGTCCAATATGACAGCAACCTCCCTCTGACTTAACTTGTGATGCGTTGCCCTATGGGGTGGGCGCTGTTTTGAGCCACTGCCTACCTAATGATACTGAGGCCCCCATCTCCTATTTTTCAAGGACACTGTTTGCCGCTGAACGTAACTACAGCCACATTGACAAGGAGGCGCTGGCAATAGTAGCCAGCATTAAGCGATTCCATGACTATTTGTATTGCTGTTTTTTTGATATCTTCATGGACCACAAGCTGCTGTTGGGAATCCTGGCTGGTGATTGTCAGACCCCGCAAATTCTATCTCCGCAAATGACTAGATGGGCTGCTTATAGCTATAAGCTGACGCATCGCCCGGGCAAGGCATTGGGGAATGCTGATGCCCTCAGCCGGTGTCCGCTTCCAACTCACATTGAGGACCCATCTCTGGTTTCCTTGACCCTCCAGATCGACGACCAGCAGAACCCAGTATTCACTGCAGATGTCACAAGGTACACGGCCAAAGATAGGGTCTTATGCCAGGTGCTGGACTGGTGAAGCCAGGGCAGTTGGCTGCCGAATTCTAACCATTTAAGGCCAGACAGCAGGAATATCATGTTAAGGGGCTCTCTCTTATGGGGCACTAGGGTAATCATCCCCTCAGAGCTAAGGCGGCACGTTCTGGTAACATTGCATAATGGCCATCCGGACATTGCCAGAATGAAGGCTTTGGCCCGCAGGTATTTATGGTGGCCTAAATTGGATGAAGCCATCTCGGGCTAGGTGTCAGAGGTGCCAGCTGGCCAGCTCAGCCCCACTGTCAGTGCCCGTTAGGAAGTGGGAGGTTCCAAGAGCCCCCTGGTCCCGAATACACGTAGATTTGGTGGGGCCTTTTCAAGGACACACTTTCATGATCCTTGTGGACATGTTCTAAGTGGGTTGAGGTGGGGTCCATGACAGCAACCACAGCTGAAGCTGTGGTCAGGGCCATGCAGAAGTTATTTGCAACCCATAACTACCCAGATGTTGTGGTGTCCGATAATGGCCCTCAGCTGATATCCATCATTTTTCAGAATTATTTGGCACGGCATAGCATTAGGCATGCCACGGTGGTCCCATTTCATCCGGCAGGAAAGGCCTTGCTGAAAGGACAGTCTGAACAGTCAAAGAAGCCCTCACTAAGTTAGGCCCCGGGAACTGGCATGCCAAGTTAGCCACATATTTATTAACCCAGCATGCCACACCGTGCCCAACTTCAAACTGCAGCCTGGCCAAATTATTAATGGGCCGTCAGCTGAGAACGGACCTTGACTGCTTACACCCAGACTATTTCCCCGAGAAGCCCCCAGATTCGATTGGAGGGGCACGTTCCTTTCAGGAAAGGGATTGGTTGTATGATCAAAATTATTGGGGAGACCCTCACTGGGTGCCAGGCCAGAAAATTGAAGTATCAGGACCCCTATCCTACAAAGTCCTGTTAGAGGATGGCCGCACCTGGCCGAGGCACGTGGATCAACTATAACGATGCCGTTTGCCTCTCCTGGAGACTATTACCAATGAGTCCCTACCTAGGCCTAGCCATGCAGAGGCCGCAGACCAAATACCTGAACATGAGGCTCTGTCCAAGGTTCAACCCGACATACAACAAGCAGCAGACTTATCTGAGGCTCCAGGGACCGCATTGCCAAGCGACGTCCTCGGCAAAGTGGCCAAACAGTTCCTGGAAGTACAGCAAGCTGGGAATGCAAGTTCTTCTGCACCAATGGAAGCTGTGGGGCCGCACAGATCGCAAAGAATCCAACGGCGCCCCGCGTACTTATCCGAATACATATGCGCTATCCGGGAAGAAAGGGGTGTTATGGCCAGGCAGAATATATGTGTAATTAAAAATGAGAAGCTGATTGGCCCATTGCCGGCAAGCAGCCGGCGAGAGTTAAACACTCCCTGATTGGTCCCTCCACTGACAGCTTGGTGTAAAAGAGCTGTCAATGCCTCAGAGAAGTGCTTGCTCTCCTCAGTTGTTAGCAAAACCAGGTGAGCCATTTGTTAGCTAATGTTGTTAGCAAATTAAACAGTTGAACAGTTACCCGGCCTAGCCTCATTTATTATGGTTGGTTCAGAAAACTGAACAGTAGCAATAACGATAGCACTTAGACTTACATATTGTTCCATAATGCTTTACAGCACTCTGAGTGGTTTACAAATGTCAACATATTGTGCCCAACAATCTGAGTCTTCATTTTACTGACCCTGAAAAGATGGAAGGCTGAATCAACTTTGAACCAGTCAAGCTCAAACTCCTGGCTAAGGGCAGTGTTAGCCTGCAATACTGCATTCTAACTACTGTGCCACTATGGCTCCTAACAAATTGTTGTAGCAGAATGGGACGTGAGAAGGAAGGCTGAACAAAATTATAGAACACAAACTTACTGTTTTGGGTTGAATTGATAGTTTGGAATCCACAGAGCAGCTAAAAATATTGAGACATTAAGGGCATCACAAACAAAGCAAGTTTAGGCATCTTTGTTGTAGAGATTTAGACTTTCTAATAATTTTATTTCTTTGTGGGGAGGGGATTTCAAGCCAAAGTATTATATAATTGCACTATTTCAGGAGGGCAAACTCTATAATGAGTTTATCATGGAAGTCAAGGATATTATTAAACCCCCTACTCACTCCCTACTCCCGGATGAGGCCAGTAGAAGCAGTTTGAACAAACTAAAGTCAATATTGTCCTGAGAGAAGCAACCACCAATTTTGAGATTAAAAATCAGGAATTGATTAACTGTGAGAAATAACCAGAAACATTACTGGAGACAGAAACCAATGTCAACAATGTAAACTGCATGCCATTGCTTTGCATATTTTGCATCTAGAGTCACATGATCTTGACATTCTGCCTACAGTTATCAATTATCAACCACAAAAATGGCTATGATTAATTATTATTATCCTAGTTATACACTGCATAGATCAAGGATATCCTGCTATGACTCTCCATTCTCCATAGTAGAACCATAATAAGAAGCATGAAATTTACCATATTATGTAACTAATGTTCCTGGTGATTGTATTATTCCCATGCCTGGCCATTAACTAGGTTGGGGTTTTATATATATAAATATATATAAACCTCAGCAAGCATGTAGAAACCAAATAGTTGACTGCTTTTGTTATATTTCTACTAGTAAATCTTTATTGATTGGATGTACTTTAAATTACTCAACAACCACAATTCTCTGGGCAGAGAATAAATCCATGAAAACACATTGTGCAAACAAACAGAGGAAACAGATACAGTCATCATTAATAATAAATATTAATAAGCACACAAAATACAAAAATCAGTGCAAAAAATTAAATGTGTGGGAATAAAAATAAAAGAAAATGTATGCACTGACATGGAAAAGAATAGCACATAGACATGCTCCAGAAGGATTGTGTCCCCTGTGGCTATATTAAGTGTGAATTTTGAAAGCTATGTATCTGGAGGCAGTAAGTTGGAGACTTTCTTTATTTTTTCTGCAAAAAAAATGGTTTGGTAATGGTAAATAAACTATTTATTTTTTCAATGGGCCAAATTTGAAAGCTATATATCTTCATCCTGAACATTGCAATCAATGTATAATCTTCAGTATCTGGGATAAGTCTTCTTAAAGAAAAATATACAAACTTAAGTCTCATTTTGTTGAAAAAAACTTGTTACTACCGATTAAAATATGTGTGCTGAAACAGGATTTTTTTTCTTCAATGATATAAAGTGAATAGAGTTTTAAAATCCCATATCCACTGTTAATTCATCATCTTTCTGTAAGATGTTAGTCTTTGACAAACTTGAGATAGAATATTTTTAGGTCATCTAAATATTTTTGCTGACTAACACAAATGAAGAGAAATATTTGACAGCATTTTCACACAGTTGCAGACACCATAGGGCCTTATCAATAATGAATTTATTAATATTAAAATTAATCTTTTGTATATTTTAAATACAGAAGGATAAGACAGCTATGTAATCCATACACCAAGCTTCATTCATACCATATTTACATTAATGGTCAGTAGCAAATAGGACTTGCAGAAAAAAAACAGTGGAATATAATTCTGCCATTAAGGATTATAGTCAGAACATATTAGTCCATCATCCTATCGTGCAATCTTGATTCGTATTGAGTTGTAGTTCTAAGTTTTCTTCTCTCCAAGGTATTTTATTTACATTTTGATGTAAGCATTTACTTTTTGGTACTACAGCTTCGATTTCCTCTTGATACCTCTCTCACACACATATGGGTATTATTTATTTATTTGTTTGTTTGTTTGTTTAATTTATTTTTTCATTTATACTTAGTAGTATTGATAGTAATTAGTACATTCTGCTCTCATTCACAGTTATAGTTCTGAAGAGCAGCCTTTCAGATTGAGCACTGTGACCTATGAGTGGTCATCATCTCCCTTGGTTTCCACTACAGTGGAATATCGAAATATGGTGGATATACAGATGTGCAGGAGCAGCAACATTATCACAAGGGGAACTACAGATGGAAATGATGGATGGCAGATGACTACCTTGGCATCAAATTTAAGAATATGCAATTTCTACCATCCAAGGGTGGCATGACGCCTGAATGGTTAAGACAATGGACTTGTTGGCTAGAAATCTGGCAGCCCAGGTTCGAGATCTGAGCACCACGCAACAGGGTGAACTCCTGTCCTTGCCCCAACTCCTACCAACCTAGGAATTTGAAAGCATGCAAATGTGAGTCGATAAATAGGTAACATTCTGGTGGACAGATAGTGCTTCGTGATGTCATGCTGGCTGTTGAGGAATGTGCAGAATAACCCTTCATTAACAAGTGTGTGCACATGAAAACGGGTGAGAGTAGCTATGAATAAGTACAGTCACCACACAGATACACTGAGTTGTGATATAGTTTACTCTTAGTTAAAGTAAAACATAGTCCAATAACAGTCCAGGTCATACACATATAAATCAGTAGATAGCCAGTCCAGGAATAATCCAATAACAAAGTCTTCTTACCAGACGTATCAGTCACTCACAGTAAGCAGTTCCTCCGAAGTTGCAAACAGTAGCAAATTCACTAAGAGAGCAGACAGCAATAACAACAAGGAGAACAATCCATGTTTCTGGTTCCCTTTTAAGAATGTTAGCAATAGAGCTAACCAATCAAGACACAGGATGATGGAATACAGCAGTCTTAAAGTTATAACATACATTAATGGTTTATATATTGCCAACCCAACCAGTTAGGTTTTTGTCATATTCCTAGCACTGGCCACATGGTGAGAAAAATGTCTTCAGACAGCACTGGCTCAATGGCCTTGAAACAGAGATGAGCACTGCTCCCTATAGTCAGCAATAACTAGCAGAGGGAAATCTGCAGGGACTCCTTACCTATCGTCCACTCAAATCCTTTTTCTGAGGCAAGAATATCAGGCCTAGAGAAAGTAACGTCCTGTTCTCACATCTATATCCCTATGACTGCATCATTAATTTTCATCATGAAAAGAACATAGTCATGATGATACGGTAACCATAAGACTGTGAACCAAAGTTTATCATTTGGAGAATCTTTTTCCAGAAGTTCAGGTTTGATTCTGAAGTATAGCATATAAAACAATCCTTTTTCAGTTGCGATGACTCCCAAAAAACTATCCATAGAGTCACAATGCACAATGACTTCAGCAGACATGCTGGAATAAGAGCCAGCAGAAAATGACTTTAATAGGAATATGTTGCAAAGCAGCTGTGAGAGTGTGGTAACAAGATGCTGAATAAATGGCAGCTACATAACTTCCCTTAATCAGATTGGAGCAATCAGCTTGAAAAATTTTCCCATATGTTGGAGAGTGGAGCCCATGCCTAGGGTTATGACAAGGACACAGGCTATGTTAAGGTTACAGAGTCTGGCTGCAATTAAACACTCACTGCAGAAATTGTGATGATGCTTCAGGGAGCTATTGCACTTTAGTCATTCATAATTGTTCCTTTGGAAATTACTCACTCAAACAATACTGAAGCCCATGGTTTGCCACATATGCTCTCAAGGAAAGAAAAATATTATTTTCCCATTGGTTATCAATACATGTGGGTATTAACTTACCCAATGGGTCTGTTAATTAAGGTAGCTACTTAGTTCTAAGCTGGAGCTAGAATCCAAATATGAATTGCATCACACAATCTCACATCATCACTCTTCCATGTTAGATGTCCAGGCTATCTTCTTTTCTGTTCTGAATTCCAAACATATCCTTGGTCCTCCTTAAGGAAGCACCAAAGAGGAAAAGCAAATGTGTTAATAATAATGATCTGTTATAGTTTCTTACTTGGCAATCTCTTAGCTATACATCCAGGGAAGAATGAATGCAGGGAGAGCTAATCTAATCTAAGATTGACACATGGGCTGATATTAAAATTGTGATCCTATTTTATGATACATTAAACAAAACTATTTCCTACTTATCAGTTTAATGCATTGCAAAATATGTAGCTCAATCTTAGGTATGCTGATTTTTAAGTGAATTCCCCACCTTAATTTTCCTAAATTTCTGTAACTCAGAGAGCACAATCAGTATACATAGTATTCCAGATATGATCTGTATTTATCCATAGTTACAGGTGTTGCATATGACTCATATATAAATGAATGGAGGAAGATTATATATCACTTTTGGAAATGTGGTACTGATTTGATTTTTTTAAGGCAAACATTACTGGTGGGGCAAATAATTAGCTAGAGATTAGATTACAGATTAATAGAAATAGAAGGGACCTTGTACATCATCTAGTCCAACCCCCCAAGCAGACCCTACACCATTTTTCATAGATGGCAGTCCAGTCTCTTCTTGAAAGCTTCCATTGATGAAGCTCCCACAACTTCTGAAGGCAAGCTGTTCCATTGGTTGATTGCTCCCACTGTCAAAAATTTCTCCTTATTTCCAGGTTGAATCTCTCCTTGTTCAGTTTCCATCCATTATTTCTTGTCTAGACTTCAGGTGCTTTGGAAAATAGCTTGACCCCTTCCTCTCTGTGGCAACTCCTCAAATATCGGAACACTGCTATCATGTCTCCTCTGGTCCTTCTTTTCATTAGACTAGCCATGCCCAATTCCTGCAAACATTCATCGTATGTTTTAGCCTCCAATCCCCTAATCATCTTGGTAGCTCTTCTCTGCACTCTTTCTAGAGTCTCAACTTCTTTTATAGTGTGGTGACCAAAACTGGATGCAGTATTCTAGTTGTAGTCTTATTAAGGCTTTATAGAGTGGTATTAGTGCCTCAATTTACATACATGCATACATGGATGGATGGATGGATGGATGGATGGATGAATGGATGGATAGCTCTTGAGCTATAAAAAATATCAACACAGAGATACCTCAAATATCCCCCAGATTACACGAGGTAAACAATTGTCCAAAGAAATATCTCAGACACAATTATCTGTTTATTGTACTCCAATAAAGATCAGCCAGTATGACAAAGGGGTTGCCTTGTCTTCTGATTATGATTAAGAAACTCCCTACCTTTCAAAAAAAAAGTCCAGAGTCCCTTCTAAGGAATCCAGCACCCACCATCTCTTTTAGCTATAGTCCAATAAAGATCAGCCAGTGTGACAAAGGGCCAAGAATTATGGGATTTGTAATACTAAACATAGTTTATACACTGCATTTATAAAGTCAGTTTGGTGTAGTGGTTAAAACATCAGACAAACCCCAGGAAACTGTGAGTTCTATTCCCACCTTAGGCACAAAGTCAACTGGTTGACTTCAGACCAGTCCTTCTTTCTCAGCCCAAGAAAGAAGCCAATGGCAAACCAATTCTGACCTTGCCAGGAAAACTGCAGGGACTTGTCCTGGCAGTCACTAGGAATCAGCATTGACTCAAAGACACAGACAAAAGACTAAACTAAACCAAACCAAACCAAACCAAACCAAACCAAACCAAACCAAACCAAACCAAACCAAACCAAACACAGAGGAACATCAAGTTGCACAAATCTACTTTACATATCTTCTGTAAACCATTCCCTGCAACTAATGTGATTAATAAAAACCCTGCTGACATCCTGGCTGAATCCATTAGCTGATGGATGAGAAATTACAAAGAAACTAGAAAAGACCATAGTATTAATTTTAGTTCATTCGTTTTGGTATGCTCAAGCAGTAGCCTCACTCTCCTATGTAATGCCCTTCTATGCCCTGCCATTTCTTCTTCTGTATGCTAGGAAGGTATCCAGGGATGCTGATATGGCAACCCATCAAATATAGGAATGAGCTTCTGCCAGATAGAAAATAAAAATTAAAGATATTGAATATCACATCACTTTTGAGACAGCCTCTTTAATTGGATAATATTTAGTTTGTTTCAATAGTTACCTCCATGCCATGGTGACTAAAAGTGCATGGTATTACAAAAATTTGAAACCTTGTATGAAAATACTGTAGTTATACCTCTTTCAATAGCATCCCAGGACATACTGGCGCTCTTCCACAGGATCAATCTGAAGGCAGAGATTAAAGAAAAGGAGGGAATCTTACTGAATCACTTAAGTCATATAAATTGAAATAGCTATTCTGAATTACTTACATATTTCTTTTAAACAGTATTACAATTATAGCATTTGATAAATGGTAAAAATTCTTTAAGGGCACATTTGAAAAAACAAAGGTTTTGGCTCTCTTGTTCTCTGTCTCTCTCTCTCTGTCTCTCTGTGTGTCTCTCTCTGTCTCTGTCTCTGTCTCTGTCTTTCTCTCTCTCTCTGTCTCTTATCAATTCTGTTTTCATCTTTTTTTTTTTTTAAAAAGTAACAACTCAACCTTTTTTTAACATTGATAAGAAATTTGTTATGAAGAGATTTGGGGTGTAATACTCCCCAAATAAAAGCACTACAGAAGTGTAATACTTCAGTAGTGCTTTTCATATATTACTGCATTCTGCATTACTGCATTCTAAATATTTCTATTATGTACTGAGTTGTATTATCATATTAACTATACATTGACAACTGAGAAGAAAAAATTTAAAATGAGAAAACCTAATAAACCAAACTAATTTATGTTTAAATTCAATTATTTCAATACAAATTATATAAATTTCTTCTTGCTATTAGGAATCTTTAGGTTAATGTGGATTATCAAAACCAAAAATCAGTTCATGCCTATCTGATATTATATTCTATACAGTTCTGTCCTATCCTATCCTATTCTAATTCTATTGATTACACTATACTATATTTTTAAAAAGTATCCTAAGAAATGTATTAAATAGGAAGCTATGTACATTTTAAATAGATTTATAATTTACAAATTTATTCAGATAAATAATTTTGACTTATATAAGCAATTACTTCCAAGAATATGGTGATAAAAATGAAAATATATTCTCACATTGACAGAGGAAACCTAATATGCATACTGGTAAAAACAGTACCCTTCACCAGGGGTGAAATCCAGCAGGTTCTGACAGGTTCTGGAGAACTGGTAGTGGAAATTTTGAGCAGTTTGGAGAACTGGGAAATATCACCTCTG
>JANHFM010001965.1:130163-150264 GCA_032468115.1 Grayia smithii
AAGATGAAATGGTAGAAGAACAATCCCGAACATGTTTATTGGATTTAAGATGATAAGATTTAAAAGAAAATTTGAACGTCAAATGAGAAATCATATATTTGTGTTATGTTTATGACTATGGAAAAATAAAAAACTTTTTTTACAAAAAAAAAGGCACAACCAGGTTTGGAAAGAATTGTAAAAAAAATAAAACAAATTTACTCAGGCTACCATTTTTTTTCCCCAATCTGTAGTGTCAGGCAGACATCCGCTGACCCGACACATCGACAAACGACTGACAATGCCAGAGCGTGGTAACGCACAGCTTTTCACGGTGGTGGGCTAGGTAATCATAGTGGTGGGATAGGACATAGAAGGAAGACCCAGAAAGCCACAGAATGCCAAGGCAGCAGGCAGACTGCCCCACAAATGCCCATATCTACTCAAAGGACGAGCAGTGGCTAGAAGCGGTGGCGGCGACTGATGACGGCAATGCGATGGACCAGCCAGCTGAGAGGCACGGGAGGGGCGGGAAGAGCGTGGCGCAGCACAGTTGATTTAAAAAGCGCTGAGAACACAACGATTCTCAGCACTGACTTTACGCTGAAGGAGCAGTCACCTATGTCCTTGTCCTGCATTAAACCACAATTGCACCAAAGGTTCGTTGTTTTATTTGCGGTTCAGCTGGGAGGTCGAAAGAAAGTCAGTGCTGAACTTTCTTCCAGCCTTGGTCATCTCTGTTACCGGACTGTGTGTTCTTCAACAGGATGGCCGAAGGAATGACTGGGGTGCAGGAAGAATCCCAATTGAACCAAGGGGAGGAGGTGGTGGAGGCTAAGGGGGCAATGGGGGTGGCAGAGGAGCCAGTGGTGTGCCTGAAGGAGTGTCCAGCCAAGCCAGAGCCACAGGGCACGTCCCAGGGGGAGGCTAGTGGGACGGCTCCCTCTTCGGGCTGGTGGTGGCACAGTTTGGTGCTACAAGCCCCTAGGTAACCTCAGGAACGCTTCTCATCTCTCTCAGGAGAGGGTTTACAGAACTGGAGAGAGAGGTGGTGAGTGGAAGAGGAGGACCGTGAATGGAGTCACACGACATGGTCAGGTTCCACTACACTGGACTTGTTAAGAGAAAAGTTTGGAGAGGAGAGTTTTCAGGATGCCCCTTCTTGGCAGCCCTTTGCAAGTGAGGTAGACCAACCAAGCCAATGGAGATCGAGTGACAGTGGGAGGTCTGGTTCTCATTTTCAGCTGGCAAGTCCTAAGTTCCGGTTAGACCATGATACCGCCCAGGCTAGGACCAGAGACCAACAGGGAAGCAGGGACTCAGCAGAAGCAAGGGCCCCCACCCCACGAGAGGCAGCCGATTTTGAGCGTTCCGGGGAGATGGAGACCCGTGAGCTGCCACTGCAGGAAAGGGGGAGACAAAGTACAGTCCCTGACCCCGTCTCTGGCACCGGCCGACCCCCAACTGGCCCTGTATGGGTTGGGGGGCCATGGTCTCAACAGCAACCCTTTTGGAGTCCACCTCCCCTTCAAGCTTCGTTTAACAGGAGTCCAGACAGGGTTGCTCTTTTTATCATCCAGGTCATCAGTCACTTCGACTTGTACGGACGGTTGTACCCATCCCAGTGGTTGTGGCAGTAACTGCTGTTTTGTCAGGGGAGGCAGCTGATTGGGTGGCTGACCTCCACAGTGACCACGCCCACAAATTAACAAATTTTGGCTTATTTTTGGAGGCTCTAAGGAACAGGTTTGAGGATGAATCACGGCTAAAGGCAGCTGAAGGGGAGATTATCTCATTCAAACAGCAAGGCTGACCTGCTAAAAAATACGTGCAGGAATTCCGGAAACTGGCTGGGCGCTTACGTTCCAGGCCAGAAAGACTTATCATACATCAGTTTCGATCCAGTCTTGATCGGGACCTTCGCCAAGCCTGTATGTATAGAGGCTTGCCAGTTAAGCTGTCTGAATGGTTCAAGGCGGCTATAGAGCTCGACATAGGACTGCGGGAATTTCGGACCCGGACTGATGGTCCCAGTACTCAAAGCCGCAAGATGCCTGAAAGAGCGCCACCCAGACCGATGCCTCAGACTCGTTACCTGCCAAACGCGGGGGGGACGACCAGCCAGAGAGGGTGCTTCCGATGTTTTGCAATGTTTTGCAATGAAGCAGGCCACAGAGCAGTAGACTGTCCATTCCTGCCTGTCCCATTGGGGGGCCTGCAGACGCCTGTTCAGAAGGAAATGGCCCCATTACGATCCACACTGGAAAGACTACAAGGTCGGTCCAAACCATTGGCTGGACTGGGACATCCACAACCGGGCACAGCCGACCAGTCCTCGGAACACCTCCTCTTATGGATGCCTGAAGACCCCAGGAAGAGTGATGAGGACGACATAAAAGATCCGATGGTGAGTGACTCAGTACGCCCGTTTATAATACCGGTAGTCCTTAGGAATACCTGGACGTTGAAGGGATTGGAGCAGGGCGCACTAGTTGATTCGGGGTGAACTCGGTGTTTAATTAAACGGTCTTCTGTGAAGTCATTAGGTATCACGGTGAGGAAACTGAAAATGCCTATCTCATTCGAATAAATGGATGGGTTGCTACTTGGTGGTGGACCAGCTTCTTTTGTTACCGAACCCGTTCACATGGAAATCGGGGAACACTGGGAGGTGATCAGGTTTATCATGGTGGATCAAATGGTAGAGCCTGTTATTTTAGGTTTAATGTGGCTGGATAAGTGGCAGCCAGTAATATGGTGGGAGGAGTTTTTTCGCAAGATACGATTGGAACTCGGTCCAAATCCCAGAGACATGAAGAAGGGTGATGACGAGAAGCACATAGCACGAGGTGAGAACACGGGCTTAGGGGTACGGGATGCATTTCCAGAGGAGTATGCAGACCTGGCATCAGTCTTTAGCAAGGAGGAATGCAAAACCCTGCCGCCCCACCAGCCCACGGACTGTGTTATAGAACTAGTGCCTGGGCCTAAATTCCTGAAACCACGTATGTACTCCATGACCCCTAAGGAGTTGGTGGAGTTTCAGGATTACATTGTTAAGAACCTGAAACAAGGTTTCATCCGGCTCAGCTGCTCACATATGGCAGCGCCAGTCATGTTCCGGGAGAAGAAGGATGGGGGGCTGAGATTATGTGTTGATTACAGGGGCCTTAATGCTGTGTGCGTAGAACATCTTTATCCCCTCCCACTGATTAAAGACCTGTTGTCCACCTTGGTGTCTGGAAAGGTGTTCACCAAACTGGATTTGAGGGAAGTGTACTATTGAGTGCATATTCGAGCAGGGGACCACATTCAATTGTCCCCTAGGAAGCTACCAGTTTTGTGTAATGCCTTTAGGACTCCAGGGTGCTCCCGCGGTTTTCATGCAAGTGATTAACGGAGTGCTCCATCAACACCTGTATAGGAGCATCCTTGTGTACTTGGACGACATTTTAATATATAGTGACACACTAGAAGAACATGTCCAATTGGTCCAGCAAGTGCTTAAAAAATTACTAGATGCCAAATTGTTCATTAAGTTGTTGAAGTGCGAATTTCATAAAAACAAGAATTGATTATCTGGGTTACCGTATCTCAGCAACTGGGATTGAAATGGACCCAAACAAGGTTAAAGCCGTCCTGGAATGGAATCCACCAAAAACCCGTAGGCAACTAGAGAGTTTCCTAGGATTTGCGAATTTTTATAGGCAGTTTATTCCGAACTTCACAGCCATAGCTTTGCCTTTAACCGATTTACTGAGTACAAAGTCAATTCCTGGGAAAGTGCCACCAGGAAAACCCATCTTGTGGACAGAGAAGTGTCAGGAAGCATTTGATACTTTGAAACAATTGTTTGCAAAAGAACCAAGCCTCCACCATCCTGACCCAACACGGCTGTTCTCCTGCAAACGGATAATCAGGGCATGGTGAAGCCATGCGCATATACATCTCAGAAATTGACGCCTACAGAAAGGGCCTGGGCTATTTGGGAAAAGGAGGCTTTTACAGTTAGGTGGGCCCTGTTGACATGGCGACATTTGTTGGAGGGGTCCAATCTTCCTTTCAAAGTCTGGACAGACCATAAAAATCTCAAAGCCCTGCAAACCCCACGGAAACTGTCCCCAAAGCAAGTTTGGTGGGCCCAACATTTCAGTTGGTTTAATTTTACATTGAAATACATTCCGGCTGGTAAGAATTTCTTTGCGGATGCTTTGTCCCGTTTGCCACAGTATAACAACCAGCATGACCATGTGGTCCAAGCTCTGATTCCCAGCCCTCAATCAGTGGGACAACTTACGCAAAAGAGTACCCCAAACTCCTGGAGTGAGGAGATAAAGGGAATGCTGCCCCATGATGATTGGTTCAAAGAGAACTCGTCATCCCTAGATACTAGGGATGGACCTGCATGGAAGGGAGATAAGTTATACATACCAGAGCCCCTAACATACAGAGTCTTGCAGCGGTGTCATGATGTGAAGACCGCTGGACATTTTGGCTTTTTGAAAACTCTACATCAAGTAAGGAGACAGTTTTGGTGGCCAAAACTGCGCAGTGACGTCAAAACCTATACTCAGCAGCGTCAGGTGTGTGCCACAACCAAACCACGGGTAGGGAGGCCCCTGGGGTATTTACAATCGGTTGCAAGGCCAGGAAAACCATGGAATGAAATAGCCATGGATTTTATCGTCAACTTGCCTAACAGCTCAGGGCATGCAGTCATATGGACGGTGATAGACCTGTTTTCGTGACAGGCCCATTTCATCCCTTGTAAAGGGATTCCCTCCGCTCGTCGTCTAGCGACCTTATTCTTACATCATATTTATTGATTGCACAGGGTTCCCACTAGGATAATCTCGGATAGGGGAGTACAGTTTACCGCCAACTTCTGGTGTAGGTTTCTTAAGCTCATCAGGTCCTCCCAAGGGTTAAGCTCAGCCTTCCACCCTAGCACTAACGGAGCCGCAGAATGGACTAATGCTATGGTGGAATGCTACTTGCATAGCTACATTTCCTACCAACAGACGAAGTGGGTCGATCTGCTACCATTTGCGGAGGTAGCATACAATAACATGGTATACCGCAGCACCGGGCTCAGTCCGTTTCAAATAGTGACCGGCAGAGAGTTCAATGCAATCCCTGAATTGGAGGAAACTAAACCGGAGGCCAATACTCCTCAGGAGTGGATGGAGAAAATTAAAAAATGCTGGGTATACGTAAAGGAGGCATTAGAAAAGGTGCTAAAAGAATACCAGGTCCATGCAGACAAAAAGAGACAAGCAGGAAAGAATTATAAACCAGGGGATCAGGTCTGTCTTTCCACTAAATACATTAAGTTACGTATTCCTTGTAGGAAGCTAGGTCCCAAATACATCAGACCCTTCAAGGTGATCAAAACAATAAACCAAGGTTGACTCAGACTTCCATCCTTTCAAGGTAGGTAAACTGAGGACCCGGATTGTTGGGGGCAATAAGCTGACTTTGTAAAAACACCGCGGGGGGGGGGGGGAAAGCCCTAATAAGAAGGCATATAAAAGGAATGAAGATATTGCTAAGCACATTGATTTGTGCTTAATAAATTGTAATCCACCCTGAGTCTCTGGAGAAGGGTGGGATATAAGTTGAAATTAAAAAAAACCCGGTAATCATAGAACTAGCGCTCCCTCCTCTCCTCTGTAAAATACATCCAGTGTTCAATACCAGCCTACTCAAACCAGTGGAAAAGGCAATCATATTCCCCTCTCCCGGGCCGGTAGAGGAGCAATATTATGAAGTAGAAGACATCTTAGATGCCAAAACAAGTATAGGCCAGGTTAAATACCTATTTAAATGGAAAGGATACCCCCGGGAGCAGGCTACTTGAGTAAACCTAGAAGACCTAAGAGCTCCCAAACTGATCCAAAGGTTCTACAACCAGTACCCATGGAAACCTAAACCATAACCATCTCTTTTTGTATCTACCTCCAGAAAGGACCCTGGCAGAGGGGGCCGCCTGTCGGGCAGATGTCTGCTGACCTGACACGTTGACGAACGACTGACAATGCCAGAGCGCGGGAACGCACAGCTTTTCACAGTGGTGGGCTAGGTAATCACGGTGGTGGGATAGGACATAGAAGGAAAGCCACAGAATGCCGAGACAGCAGGCAGACTGCCCCACAAATGCCCAGCATATCTACCCAAAGGATGAGCAGCAGCTAGAAGCGGGCAGCAACTGATGATGGCAATGCGATGGGCCAGCCAGCTGAGAGGCGCGGGATGGGCAGGAAGGGCATGGCGCGGTTGATTTAAAAAGCACTGAGAACACAATGATTCTCAGCGCTGACTTCACGCTGGAGGAGCAGTCACCTATGTCCTTGTCCTGCATTAAACTACGATTGCAGCAAAGGTTCATTGTTTTATTTGTGGTTTGGCTGGGAGGTCGACATGTAGTTTGTTAAATTTGCTAAAAACAAAAATGCACACATGAATTAAAAGTAATAATCTAAGCAAAATGAGCCATAAGGATGTTAGTTCTATATCTGCTCATAAGTGATCCCAAAATTCGGAAAATAAATTGATGGGAAAGCCAACAGTCGTCCCCCCACCTTTTTTTAATACTTAGGAGGAAAAAGTGCTCCTCAGCTAAATATACAAAAGCTGGAGGAGATGCAAAGCAGTGAGAACGAAGCTTATCTGAATAGTCAGATGGTAAGAAAGTTGACAGAAACATTCAGCCATTTCTTTGAATACATGTGGTCCAGTCAGCCAAAATAATATTTCCAAGAGCTTCACAGTTCTGGAAATGGTCAATGCTTCATTAGACTAGAGTTGGCTAGAAATAATTTACTATACTATACAATAGGCTATTTATAAATCTTATTTACAAATGAAAGAAAACAAACACAATCCTTCAGTTGCAATTTATAAATAAAGCTATACCAAATCCAGTGAGCCACATTTTAAATTTATTTACTATCAAAACTATCAAAACTATCAAAGTTTGACTATCAATTTCGTCTTGCCAAGCCTTCTACTTATTATAGATCTTCATGATACTTCTAAACCATTTTTCTTGGTTTTACAATTTGTATTTGGGCTTGCAATTCAACTTGTCAAACTATGGTTATCAGATGAATTTAAAATATAATCTATCAACAAATTAATTAATTATATTCTGGCTCATAAAGTTATGGGACAATGCTTTATAACTTCTATGTGTGGGCTTTGTCTGGAATCGAGGTAAGAGTACAGGGATGGCTGCATGTATCCTCCATCCAATATCAAGTACTTTTCTCCAAAGCTCAGCTCATTTACAATATGGCACAAGTTAGCATAAAACAGCCTGAAGCAACAGAGTAAAAGAGGAAGAGTACTAGAGAGGGAAGATTCACTTAACCTTGTATTTGTTCATCTTTATTAATAGCTCCACTACCTCTATTAGAGGGAAGGCATCTGAAGAACATACATGGCTGGCTGCATCATTTAAAGTTTGGCTTTGTGTTTGTCCCAGGGGTGGGTTCCACTTATCTTTACTACCGGTTCTCAACGGGAGCATGCATGGGTGCTCACTTCGCTCACACGCACTTGCTTCTGCACATGCGCAGATCGCCCCATGCTGATGTGGCGGGGGATAACTTCCCGCCGGCTTTACTACTGGTTCTAAGAACTAGACAGAACCGGGAGCAACCCACTACTGGTTTGTCCTCAAGTGACCGCATAGTCAGGGGTTGATGTTTGCATTCATTTGAGAAGACTGAAATCTTTTTATCACACTTCACAGTTCCATATCATGGTAACAGCTCCAGATCATGGTAACAGTTCTTTCATCTACTTCCCTCTAAATCAAAGTTACCATGACACAAAGAAGCTTATAATACTGGCCCATAAAAACGCTGCAACCATTTCTATCTTGTCATAACATAGAAAACCCACTGTAATAACAGTACCATTGACATTCAATTTCCTTACTTCTGCTCCATTCAAGAGTAAGACTGTACTGAATAATTTTTCTTTGCACAATGGCTATCCCATAACATCTATGAAACATAATATCTATGAAACATAAGTACGGGACATAATTCTAAGCCCAATTTGGTATAAGTGACTAACTGGTTGCCTATGAGGAATAGATGAATAATTGTTTAAGAAAATGATCAAAAACAGAGTATCTGCTTTTAAACAACATACAGCCAGAAGATGAGCAGCCAACAACATGAGATAGGCCAAGTACTTTTATGACAGTTTGCTGACATAACTAAGGTACTGCTTTGAATATTTCTCTCTATGTTGCTGTTCTTATCTATGATAACATTCTGGCAGCTTCTGTGCCATTTTTTTCTTATTTTTAGAGATAGTATTTAAGTATCACCTTAAATACTTTAAATTTAGTATTTAAGGTGAATTCAATACTTTCTCTCTGAGATGTCTTCTTTGTGTATTCTGTCAGCTCTATTCTCAGGTGTATAGCACTGCAGCCATAGTAAATCACAGGGCACGCATTTATGATCATATTTAAATTGACATTTAAAGAACACTAGTTCTTAGTACTTAGCATTTCCACTTCAGCATTTTGAATAAAAACAGGAACTAAAAAATAAATGAATTGACCACTATTTCCATCAGAATGGTAATGGATTATGATGGAAATAAGAATATTTGAACTGTTTATTCATTATTTCTCCATCACTTTTACAGCATTTAAAAAACCTGATCCTATGTACTATTTTAATTTCAGCTCCTGGAATTAATAAGAATAAGAAATAAGAAAAGAATAAGAAAAGCATTAGTTGAATTGCTGTGTTTATAAATAAACAATATTTTGCTTGGTTTTTCTTTTGGCAGTATTTAAATAGATTTATCCTAAAATGCAGATCACTTTTATAAAAGGACTTGATTTTTAGAAGGTTTCTTCAGCTTTATTTGAAAATATCTACTTTAATTAATTTTATTTATAATTTAAGAAAAGTAACTCTCAAACTGAAAGATTACCAAACAATGTTCTTCCAAATAATACTGCAGTAACAGGACAGACAGAAGAACAAAATACAAACAGCCTTTTTCTTCAGAAAAAATCTTGCTTCTCATTACAGTATTGTATTAGTTTCAAACCTTTTGTGTAATGGTTTCAGTCTCTTTGTAGTTTCAGTCTTCTAACTTTATTGCTTTTGTCTGTTGACAACAAGGTTCATTCTTTCATCAAAATCTAATTATGTTCTAAACCAGTTCTATTTCATCTTCTATTATCCCAATCCTTCCTTTTTCTTGGTTCATTACATACAGATCTCACTCTCTTTTTAAACTACGGTATGACGTCTTGTTTATTTGAATTTATAAAAATGTATCCCTTCACTCTTTTTGTTCTTGCTTAATATATTTTCTGGTGCTTTCTAGTCTGTAACTCCTAATGTTTCAATCTTTCTGGGTTTGTATAAAAGTTCCCATTGCTCTTTAATTACCATCTTCTTTTAAGTCATTTTAAAAGATTGCAAGCAAATACATAGTTACATTTCTTAACAGAAAATCCAGTGGTTAAGGAGGAAACTAACAAAAAAATTTCTGACATCATGGTAAAATGCACTGGTAAAGTTGACATGAAGCTCATAAACCTGCATTGGGATTATATCTTACTGTTGTAATTTTTAAAACAAAATATTTTTGTTTAAAAAGCAGCATGATAAGCCATTAATGAAAACAACTAATGTAGGTATGTAAACAAATGGTGTAAAATACCTTAGAGATGACCTGTATCAAAAATAGTCTTTCTGATGTTATTCTTTCCTGAATTCTAATAACAACATACTGTATATTAGCCTAAGTAACAGCAGAACAGAAATAACTTTCCTTTCAGTTTCATAATATGAAGTTTCTTTATGCTCTGTTTTTCTTCTTAGAGTACTTAGAGTTTAGTTTAGTTTTGTATTTTTTTTCTATTAAAATAATAATCACAGCATTTTACACTAGAGGAGAAAGTATAACACAATGAAAGAGCAAATAAAAACATCAAAGGCAGCAGTACTAATACTTAAGCAAAACTTCAGCAAGAAAAACAGGAAATAAACATTACCATGACTTTCAATGTCAAAAATGAAAAAAAATAAAAATAGAAAGACAGAAAGAGCTTGATCTCTCTTCATTGATAGAAGCTCAATTTCAAATTTAATTACAGCTGCAGAAGAAAAAAGCTCTATCTTTTTATAGCTTATTCTTGATATATGCCCATTCATTCAGCAACTGAAGTTACGAGATCACTGAATGAAGGGACTTTTGACCTCTTGCCTGAAGTTACAATCATTGCAGTGCCCCATGGTCACGTGATCTATATTTGGCACTTTGCAGCCCGCCCACCCTTACAATGGCAGGGGCCCTGCAAGCTCCCCCTATCTACCTATCTTCTTCCCCCATCTATGCCCTTTTGATCCTCTGTCACCCCACACGTCACCACCCCAACTCATATTTATCATCTTCCTGTTCCTGCTGCTAATGAGGCATGCCTCACCCAGATGCTGGCCAGGGCTGGGTTGCTTTGCATTGAGAGAAAAGGGGGGGAAAGCCAAAAGCAATATTTCCCCTCTCTTTACAATGTGAAGGGGCAGCCCCAGACCTGCCCAGGAGCTTTTTGCAAAGGGACATTTTGGTGTGCTGGTTTTGTTTTTGTTTTTTTATTTCTTCACAGTGTGAAGTCCTCTTCCCTACCTGCAATAGAATACCTTATGCCATCAGACTTGAAATTTTGGACTTAGACAACTTAGAACTACACTGCCTTCGGTCTGACCTAAGCATAGTACATAAAATTATCTGCTACAATGCCCTACCTGTCAATGCTAGTTCAGCTTCAACTACAACAATACACGACCACACAATAGATACAAAGTTAAGGTAAATCGCTCCAAACTCGATTGCAGAAAATATGACTTCAGCCACAGAGTGGTCAATGCCTGGAATGCACTACCTGACTCTGTGGTTTCTTCCCCAAACCCCCAAAACTTTCACCTTAGACTGTCTACTGTAGACCTCACCCCATTCCTAAGTGGTCTGTAAGGGGTATGCATAAGTGCGCCAGCATGCCTACCGTCCCTGTCCTGCTGTCCCCATTTATTCATATCCTTATCCTGTATTCATAATTATGTTTATACTTATATCTGTTATCTTATATGTGTTTGACAAATAAATAAATAAATAAATAAATAAATAAATTAATTAATTAATTAATTAATACTTCTACAATCTCTGAAGTTCCAAAAGCCACCACTAGATGTCATGTTGGATGACTTTGAGCCATTTGCTTTCTCTCTCTTTCAGGCAAGCTGAGGGAGTGGAGTTAACTGCATCATCGGTTTAGATTGCTTGTTTTGCCACAAGCGATCCAAGTCCAACCCCCCCCCCCCCCACCACCAATTCAGTTGACCCTTATCTAGCACCAATTTAGTACTGACCATTAGTTGACTAGATTCTTATGTATAGGCTTCAGTAATAACTCTTTCAGAATTACAACTTAACATGATCCTTTGTGCCTAACAAATAAATGATCCAGTCACTTTGGGGAAGGTTCAACCAGCTACACCCAATGAGTCCCCAACCAGCTGGCTTTGGAAAGATTGTATAGCACTCAGAAGGGCTTGATAGACATGAAAGCTAGTGAAGCTATAGATGTCAGTATCAAGGTCATGCATTTCATTTGCAGACCTGTGTGTCTGGCTACTTTTGTCCCTTGGCTTGTTGCATTAAACCTCAGGTAACAATAATAAATAAAGTTAATATTTTCCCACTTTCTGAAACAATTGTGAAATGCACTCCTTGGCCTCCTTTTCCCAATATTCTGTATTTAACATTGCTGAACAAATTTGAATTATAGGAATATGCTGATAATATTGCATATGTGAGTAAAAATGATTTACAAATTTTCAAGCGCTATGAGTGCCATGTGGAACTTTCTGATAATAATTTTTGCCATCTCATCTAGTTCTTCAAAATGTCTGCTTTCTTTATTTCCTTTTTCCTGTCATTTTTCTACATTTTTAATGACACTGCAGTCTTAGATGATTGTAGAGGTCAGCTGGGCTCTTAGGTTTTTTTACTATATAACAGTCTTCTGTCCAAATTTCTACACAGATTAACTTGTTACAATTACTGACATGAAAGGATTAGACAAGGCCAGGTAGGATAAGACAAGGTTGGGGAGGGGACTGAGAATCCTAAATCCCTTTGCTTTCTGCGAGTATCCTCAGAGGTTGAATAAATTTAGACTACTTTCAAAACTGGTCTAAATGGAATAAACCAACTAATGTTGTTGGTAACAGACTACTTAGAAAAGCAGAGGCATCAAGGAGAGCATAGGGTCATTTTAGCAATTCAGAACATTATAATAATGCCACCTACCATGCAAACTGCTGGAGAATTGAATGTATCTATCTGAGGTATGGTTTTCAAAGTCTAACTCTGCCCTTAGAGATTTTCTGCATTATCACTTGTCCCAAAGGGATCTCTTACAAAATAGTCATTGGGAGCAGGACCGCAAGACAAACAATAGACTGGAGAGGAACTTTCTTGCTGCCCTCTAATTCTGAAGGAATTGGGGGCAAAATGTCAGGGCGGAGAAGATAGATGTCACTTCTCTTCATTTCCCTTCTCACAAGTCAACACATGATATTCTAATTTGGGCATTTTAATACTTCAGTCATATACTTTAGCCTTTTTCTCAGAACAGAAATGAGTGACTTCAATTATGTTTATAGTTAGTCAATGATTAATGAAATGCCATCTGCCTGATGGCTCCAACTATCATTTACTAATGGCTTGACATGGTGCATTACTCTGTGAAGACCATAGTATTATTGATATATGGGGAAATAACTTCATTAGTCATTTTGAGCTTATTTTAATACATGCCAGATTACTAAAAAAAAACTTATTAGTTATGGATGCCACATGTGTCCTCTTTATCTGCATATGCTTATGCACATAGGCATACAGACACACAGACACAGAGAAAGAGAGACATACACACACACACACACATATGTATGAGATGAACAGAATTCATTCCTCTTCTGATCCAAAGCTTATATGAGGTTTTGGGGTTTTGATTTTGACATACATTGTGTCATCTGGGAATGAACTTTCAGAGAAGAATTACAAAACACACTCTAAAAATTAACCACAGGGATTTTAAAAAGACTTTTTGATCTCAGATTGCCAGATTGTATGAATCAATATCCTTCTATGCATCTCATGGCCTGTGCATTTGATTGCTTAGTATATAAAGATTAAACAATGTTGCCAATTAATTTTGTTTTAATTGTTGATGTATATGGGGTTGCTTTGATTTTTAAGCTATTATTTAAAGGATTTCACTTACTACTTTTCAAATCATTTTGGAAATTTAAAAGCTATATTTTAATTACTTGTTTATTTTTTTTAAATGCTGAGCTTTTCTATTTCTTTTATAGCTATCCACACTTTGAAGTACTGTTCTTAATGAGACAGTCAATACTAATTAATTTTTAAATGTACACCAACATATTCACTTTCCATTTGAAGCAACTTGACTACAAAAGGATTAAAGCTGTCAGCATTAACTGTATGTATATCTGTTACTCTAGATATCAAAACCAAGTAGATAAACAAGGTAACGTTCCTGTTCCATCGATAAACAAAATATATTTATATGAATCCTGGGATTTTCAATACATAAGCCTATTGTTGAAAGAGTAGACTTATCTTAGGTGATCTGCCAAAATAGAAGAAACCCGGTACATCAGCTCCCGGTTCGGTCCGGTTCTGTAGAATAGGTCGTGGTGACGCTGTGATGTCACCGAACCAGTTCTAACAGTCCCGGACCGAAGCCCCCCCGCATGCCCGTACTTACCTGTCCCTGCACGCAGCGTGCAGAGCGCACTTGCGTGCATGCGCAGGAAGCTTTTTTTGCTTAAAAAAGCTTCTGCACATGCACAGGAGCGCCCGTTCGGCATGCGCGCATGCAAAGCGCGTGCACGCACTGAACACACACTCTGCGCGCTCCAACCATGCGTGAAGCGCGTGCACCTACAGAACCGGTAGCAAAGGTAAGTAGAACCCACCCCTGCTGTACATCCCTGGTCACTGTGTCTCATCACTTCATACTCAGGTATGTTCATTCTCTCTCAATTCAATTTGCCTCACAGAGTTGTTGGGAAAATAGAAGCAGGAAGGAATATTAGGTATGTTCGCCATCTTCAATATTTATAAAAATAATAAAGGCAGATAAATAAATAAATAGTACTCCTACATGGGTAGTTTTTGCCAGAAACAGTCATGTGACTGTGGGACTCTGCAACAGTTGTAAATGTGAGCTGGTTGCCATGCATTTGAAATGCAGTCGTGTGATCCTGAGGAAGGGAGATGTCACAAAAAAATTATAATACCTCATAAAGTCTGAGTCTGAATCTTCATTAAACTCTGAATCTTCATTAAACAATCAATTATAAGGTGAAGAAATATACTATAATAACTTTTTAGACTATAATATGTACTAATTCATGGAAAGAAAGAGCATGTGAATAAACCAACATAAAAATTTCAGACCATTTTTTCCATAACAAAAAGAAAATATATAAATGATAATAGCTCATGGCTAGCTTTTTTTTCTATTCATCTATTTTGAGATTTTGAGATTTTATATATAGATAGGTATATATGGTTCAGCTACGTACTTTGAAGTTTGTCAGTTCTGAAACATTTTACCACTTCACATGGTATTTGTATGAACTAAGTCAAAGATTTCATTTGCTCTCCTAGATCATCTAGCAGGGACCGAATTGAAAGCTCATTACAGATGAACTATTTCAGTTTCAACAAGACATATATTTTGCTTTTGAACATCCTACTTACTGTAAGTGTAATTGCCTTTCTCATTTGCAATGCAAATAATATTAAGCTTTAAATAATCTGCCTTCATATGGTATCATTTTCAGAACAATAACCTGATTTTAGACATACTATTCATCATTTTCCTTGTTGCTTTAATTTCCATTACCTTTCTGCTCACATTTTAAAGTCCTTGTACAATTTGTAGAATTCTCAGAATGGCTTATATTAAAATCTATTTTATTTTATTTAGTAAGAAGAAATTACAAAGATTTTCCTAAGTTAAACTGTGTAACTAATAAAACATCAAAGAAATGTGATCAAAGGAATACAAGATAGTTTATATAAATGCTACCAAGTGATTGTACCTGATCTGAAAATTTTAGTGTAGTAAAGATTTAAAAGTGTAATGGTTTTAGAAAGCAAATTGTTCATATATTTCTCCTTGTAAAGCTTGTGACCATTTTTCTACAATTTTTGTTCAAGAAGTATCACTCTGGCTATACTGAAGATAAAGGATTTATGATCCTCCTGATATTAAATTCCAGATCCCATCTTTTATTGACCATTGGTCAGAGGCTGATGAAGTCTACAGTCCAGTAGCATCTGTAAGTCACAAATTATTCACCTTCATTGTTTCCAGATTCTATAGATATAAAAATATTGAAAAAGAGTTACAATTACATCTTTAGAATTATCTATCCCTTCTCCTCCATTATCCTTTCAGCATTATTTTACTAAATGATTTCAGCTGGAACTTAACAGAAATAATTCAGGATCTGGGATCTGAATTAATGGTTTTAATGAAATTGAATGATGAATAGCTCTGTTTTTGCTCTACTTCTACTCCTTTCAAATATGGTATGAATTGGAAACCATCACAGAATACTAGACCTTCCCTGCCAGATTCCCTCTCAAGACAAATGAAGCTGGTTTCATTGGTGACTGCTTTTAAAAGAACTTAAAGTTCTTCTATATGATTTTGAATAGAAAATGGTTTATTTTAGATTGTCTTTGAACATGTGTTATATTTTAATTAGCTTGGGATAATTTTTTTAAAATATATAGCATTCAATATACAGTATTTGATACTGAATCCTTTTCAGTTATTTATAGTATGATTCCATGAATGAATTTGGCAGAGCAGCCATGAAAGGCCTTGAAAAGTTTTCAAATGTCCTGATAAGTCTATTCCTACAAAGATCTGAATAGTGCAATAGCAACAGCAATAGCAATAGCACTTAGACTTACATACCATTTCATAGTTCTTTTACAACCCTCTCTAAATGGTTTACAGAGTCAACAACCCCCAATAATCTGGCTTCTCATCTTACCAACCTCGGAAGGATAAAAGTCTGAGAGTCAACTTTGAGCTGACCTTGAGTTGGTCAGAACTGAACTCCTGGCAGTGAACAAAGAGTTAGCCTGCAATACTGCATTCTAACCACTACACCTCCACAACTCTTATTGTCTTTACTCTGATATTCAATGGAAGCTCTATGGACTTTGAAGAAGCTGGGTATAAAGTGTATTGATATTTTAAAACCTGATGCTACAAATGTATTGGAGAAGATTCCTGAGAATATCATGGTTGACCAAGAAAACAAACAAATGGATCATTCAACAAATCAAGTTCTCATGTAAAGCACAAAATATGTAAAGCCAAAATATCAACTTGAAACACATTATGAAAGACGTAGTTCTCGGTAGAGAATTCTAATATTGGAAAAGGTAAAATGAAAAAGAATAGGACAACCAGCTGAAAGGAGATAAGCTCAGTTATAGTTGCAATGTGTGCACCATTGAAAGATGTAAAAAAACAGATTAGGGACAGATTATTGTGAAGAAAATCCATCTATGTGCTCACTAAGAATTGACATTGACTTGGTAGTGCATAATCAAGCAAGCAAACTTTTATGGGAAAACTACCATCTTAAAAAACAGTTGGGATCCACTCAAAGTAGACTAGAGCAGAAAATCAACTCCACAGGAAGACTACAACTATTGAAAGTTGTTATTATGTTAACAATTCTTTCAAACCTGATTGTGCAATCCTTGTAAATCACATAGGTGATTGCATGAGATGCTTCCAAATATTATAAGCTATATTGAACACACACAAATACATATACATTAGTACAGACTAGCAGAGAATTTTAAGTAAAGTTACAGTGCTGAAGTATTGAAATATAAAAACTGCTAAGTATATAACACTAAACTGCATATCATTGTTTTATGTTTCTGTATACATTTCTAGCAATCACTCCTTCAATTAATTTTTATGCTTTCATTTTCTTTAGATGATCTCTTAAATAGCAGCCTGCAGTCAATTCCTATTAATTCAAAACAATTTTATACATATATCACACTAATATTAATGTTACGTTTCTAGAGTTAATTTGAACAGATTTAGGAATAAAATAATTAATTTATTTCTTACCTCAATGCCCAAATCCACCAATGGAAGCCAAATGCAAAAATGGTAATCTGAAGCCAGATACAATATTGGTTTAGAAACAGAGACAATCATCTATACTTATCACATAAGCCACTTGTTGGGATAATCAAGTCCCAGTTATACATTTGAAATCTTTGCCTATTACAGAATCATGTTTCTAACCAAACTAAAAGAAAAAAGCTGCTTTGTAAATTCAAAGAAACCTTTGCCAATGTATTGGCAATCATCCAGAGAGCAATCAACTTGCTATTCACTCTTGACTTTGAAGACCTTATTTACATTCTACTATCATTTTAGGTCATTGTTTTCCCCAATTAGGGCCTTAAAATAATGTTTAAATGTAGAAACCAAAAATAGCTATTGCCTAGAGTGTAATTCTCATATAAATAACTTTTCAGAACATATCTTTTGGGATTAAATCATTCAGTCAGGGTTAATCATATTAAATCTTTGTACTTCATTTTAACTAAATTGAAGCTTGGGCTATTAGTATGCAACTTTCAAATGTACAGTTTGGTTCAATTATCATTTTTGTTGCTAAATAAATGTTATTCTAGAGTGGGCTTAACAATACTGTAGTATTTCAGATTTCTATGACTGCTGCCTATAGTACACTTAAACATTCTATTAAGGCCAACTTACTATTTTGCACAACTTTATCTGTTCAAAGTGTGCAGTATTTAACCCAGGCCAGTCTCACAAATACACTTCCTGTTTTAGTGCTAAAATTATAATAATGTCAATGAAATGAGTAACAATGTTTTCTCTTTCATTTAAAAAATAATAATTTTTATTAAAAGTTTTAACTACTATAGTAAAAGATAGTACAAACTAAAAAGAAAAACAGAAAGAGAGAATAAAAGATGCAACGGAGCAAATGAGAAAGAAAAAATAGAAATTAGTTAACAACTACAGTGTAAAATTCCTTATCTTAACTTTAAACTGTAAGGAAATCTAATACACGTTTTCCAGGCAAGACAAGAAACAATGGATGGAAACTAATCAACAAGAGAAGCAACCTGGAATTAATGTTGGTTGTCACAGAACCAGGGGTCTGCTTGCAGTTCAGTTTTGAGTTTGTGATTAGATTGCTTGCAGGTTGGTCTTGCCAGTCGCAGCATTGTCTGGTGGGCACTCTGGCTGCTGTTTGGGTAGGGAGGATGATGGTGTCTACTACCTCCTTCCATCCACATTTCTACTGGAACATGAGGGAGAGGGTGTCAGCTAGGAAATCCCCCTGGGATGTGTTTTAGCAAAAAATTGAATTGGTTGAAATATTGAGCCCAGCGGACTTGTTTGGGCAATAGTTTCCACAGGGTCCTAAGGGCCTCCATATTTTTGTGGTCAGTCCGGACTTCAAACTGTTTCTCTCCCCATTTCCAGCAGGTGGCGCCAAGTTAGCTATGCCCATCTTACTGCAAAAGCCTCTTTTTCCCATGGAATTAAGAAGAAACTTCCTAACAGTAAGAACAATTAACCAGTGGAAGAGCTTGCCTTCAGAAGTTGTAGTTCAGGGGTGTCAAACTAGCGCCCCACAGGCCATATGCGTCACGCACAGGCCACACCTACTCCAGCTCTGTGAAGGGGGAAAACGTCATGATAAGTCATGTGACGGCAACATGATGCTGCGAGTTTGACACATGTGTTGTAAGTGCTTCATTACTGGAGGTTGTTAAGAAAAGACTGGACAGTCACTTGTCTGAAATTATATAGATCTCCTGCTTGAGCAGCAGATTGAACTAGAAGACCTCCAAGGTCTCTTCTACCTCTATTCTGATTGAACAGTACAGATAAAACACTGGGATTTTTAACCATCCTCAAATAGCCAACTTTATGTTCTTTCCCGTTGCATAAAACAACCTTGCTATTTCATCTATTCAAAATATTATTGATCCTTGTCTTGAAATTCTTCAAACTTCAAGAAGTTTCTTTTGTAAGTTCAAGAAGAAATTATTCCAATTGCTCTCTGGGACTGATATTTTTATTTCCCTCTTAATTTTTTAATTTTCATTTTTTAATGTACAATGACAATTTTTTGTTCATGTTCTTCTCCACAATCACATCAGTTAAGTTTTGTTGTAAATTATTTTCTATAACAGCTTCTTCTGGACCAGACTCTTTATGAGAACATACAGGTGACATTATTGATTCAAAAGTATATCTGAACACCATTATAAGTTGCTTATCTTGTTATGTTTCCAGTATTGAAAAATATTTTTCTTTTCCACAAAAAAGCATTAATTCTTTAAAAGTTTCAAATTCAAATATTCAAAATTGAATATTCCAATATTTTAATCTATTTAAAACTTTCTATAGGCAAAACTTCACCTTGCTTCGTGCTATTTATTTTAAATCCTTTAAACTTACAAAATATAGCTTTATTTTCTTATATTAATGATATAAATCACTTACCTAGTGTAGAGGTAAATCCCCATTTGGAGATTGAGTAAACGCAGTGGAGCGGAATGAGAATTGTGATGATAACACAAACCAAGAAACAGATGCACTGAATAGTATAAAATAATTTTTATTTCCGGCAATACTTAAAGCAAAGTCAGTCAAAACAGTCCAAAGTCATACACAATCAAATCAGTTAGTTCTTACCAGTATCAAACAGTGATCAATACAGCGACAGCAAAACACAGCTAACAATAGTTAATACAACAATGAGCGATTGAGAGATATAGAGGGCTATAGAGAGATAGTAAAGAGTGAGAGAACAAACCACGTTTCTGGCTCCCTCTTATGGGCGTTTGAGAAACCTCAGCCCGGGGTGAAATCCAGCAGGTTCTGACAGGTTCTGGAGAACCGGTAGCAGAAATTTTGAGCAGTTTGGAAAACTGGGAA
>JANHFM010001966.1:0-18023 GCA_032468115.1 Grayia smithii
CAAAATCATACTTCATTACATTGCTTATAGGTTTTATAAATTTATAGGTTCCAGGTATTTATTTTATAGTTTTACTTATCGCTACACATTATTATTTATTTTGTTTTATTTTTGTTTTGTTTTATTGAAGCACTTTATATCCTTCTGAATTCTTGCAAGTATGCTTGGGAGGAGTCTTCTGCATATGCACAGCATACAGTACAAACAAACACCTCAGACAAAAGCAGGTTCAAATTATGTCTTTGTCAAAGCTTTATAAAAGCTGAGAACCCCATCAAACTTTGCATAACACTTAATAAAATTTTAAAAGTATTGGGCAAGGAAAGTTATTTAATGTTCTACTGGAAGCAAAGCAAATGCAGTAGCTCTCCGTGGTGCTAAAACATGAATCAATCTGTTTCCTTCAGCGTGCACACGCGTGCACACATACACACACACACACAGACGCACACACCCCTCTGCCACAGGTACCCTAGCCCATCCATGGACAACTCTTATTGATACTTGTAAGGTAGTTCAGTAATAGACAGATTTTAGTTTTGGAAATGATTCTTTCAAGCAACTGTAGACAAAAAAGTAAGATTAAATGATTGTTTATTTGAAATCTACCAAGATAAATATAGACTTGATTGGCCTTCCTTGTAAGGAAAAGAGAAAGGAAATTTAGAGAAGACAAGGAGAGGAGAGAGGACAAACACTTTGCAAATTTCAAAAAACACATGAAATAAAAACAGTGGTGGTTCTGTAATAACTATCATTCCTTTCTGTTTGTTGTGCCTCTAAATAGAAATATACTTGCTTCATACAAATTCTATTCTATTCTTTAACAATTTTATTGTTAAAGCTTTAATTGTTTATAAACAACTCATTCTACAAATAAACAAGAGATAGGATATAAAAACAACTCCTCCCTTACATCACAGGTGCCTACAGTAATTATCAAATTATCTGTTTTTTCTCCAAACATATGTACCTGATTAATAATAATTTGATAATTTGAACAATAAAATGTTTTTGTTTTTATTTGTTTCTGAAGTTTAGTATATTATAACTATCCTATTTCTTTTAAAGAGTATTTCCACAATTTAATAAAATTTAATAACATCAGTTTAATAAATCACCAATCAGCAATGAATATAATTGATATTTATTTAGACTTTATTAATGCCCTAATCCACTGAGAAAATCTACCAGCCTAATTCACCAGTAAAGATTCAATAATAAATATGATTAATAAATAAATATGATTAATAAATAAACAAGAAAAAAGATCTTGTAAACTATCCACATGGTCAAACGTTCTCTGAGATGATAGAGATTGTAATCTTAGTTTTTAAAATACTGAAAAGTAGTTAGCACCAGATTTGCTTTGACAATTATAAATAACATATTGCCTTTAGGAGACATTAATAAGTTGAATGTATCAATAAGAGACTCCATTATGCTCTTTCCTTCTTTATTCTTCCACACTCTTCAAATGTCAAGAATGCACAGATGGGAGTTTAATCAAGCCCACATGGGTGCTCCAGCTAATCTAATTTTAGTCACTTCACTAGGAAGGGTCTAATTCACTCAGTGATTGACAAAAGGTTGTAGATTAAAGTAATGTCTAAGCCAGCAATGGAACTTTATCAAGTAAAGTACAAATACATTTCAGTTGGACTTCTATAGAAACACAGTGACGGGTTACAATAATATTTGTCATTTTATTTAGCCAATACAATGTAGCCCTCTGATTCATTAATCAGGTTTTCTCATTAGTAAGAAATATTTTTTTAGAAATCTGATAAATCGATATTCTCTTGAATATCAGGTTAGAGAGTTCTCTAAGATATAACTTGTTCAAAATTGGTGACCCACAGGGTGTGCAACATCTGGTCATCCAGGAACCACCAGGAGTTCTGTCTACTTTTCAGCATTTTCAACTAAGCCAGCAGACTACCAATTCTCCAAGTCTCCTTTCCCGCTAGTCCCTAACACACAAGTCACCCATCATGCTACATTTTTTAAATTCATATTTTGTAGCATACAGTAGAGGAATCTCTGGTGGAAAATTATGGAAAAAGAACATTTTATCCATACAAAGAGAATATTGCACAACATAATGTAATTTCATATTAGAGTTTGGAGTTCAGCTAGATTGCTAGAGTTATTGAGTCTAAAATCTTGATGGTTACTGTAGAAATCCAGCCATCATATAATTCATAATCCAAGGGCAGAATACTCCCTTACAAGGAAGCAAGGAAATATAAACTTTTCAACCAAAACTTAAGCTCTCCTCACACTTTTTAAATTTATCCTGCCTATCATCTGTTCTCAGAAGGATATGCAGATAAGGACTCTTTGTCAAGGGTCAAGATCAGTGGTGAAATCCTACTGGTTCGCACAGGTTCAGTTGAACCGGTAGTGATAAAAGTTACTGGTTCAACGAACTGATAGTAAAAAAAAAGCTACCGGTTGGTCCAAACCAATATTTCCAATGATCAGCTGTGCCACGTGATTTATATTCGCAGGAAATCCTGTTTTTTAGCAAATCTAAATAGCACGTCACAGTTGTTCCCCTCCCTCACTGTTCTAGTTACCTTGAAAAGCATCCTTTTTTCATGCAAATCGCGCATTTGGTGCACCCTACACATGCGCTTGCAGCCTGCATTTAGCATGCACTTCACATGCACACACACACACACACACACACACATACACACAGTGTGTGTTTGGCACACACTGTGCCTGCACGCACACACAGCGTGTGTTTGGCACACACCATTCATGCGCAGGGAGCAAACCGGTGGCAATCTGTGGAGGATTTCATCACTGGCCAAGATGCCACTCCCACTATTTTCAGGTCTGGTTAAATATTTACCTTGCAGAATCATAGCTAAGATATACAGAACAGGGCAATTAACATTTCATACACAATGTTTCCATAATAATAATAATAAATTTTTAATCACTAATTAAAAAATTAGTGGCTGGTAAACTGGAGTTTCCAAAAATCTGGACAAGAGGACACTAAGAGTTTGAGGCTCTCATGCAATAGTCCTAAATTACTTTGATTTAAGCCTTCTGAATGAGGCCCTTTTTATAAGGGAGACATGAGCAGTAATTTAAGATTAAGGTTGTACTACTCATTTTTTTTCAATCTCCTCAGAAACACCTGTTGTGCCTCATGACTGAGGCAATACACATTCCAACTGTCATCCACTGCTTGTTATTCCCTCTATGAAAATGTTTCTTAATCTTGGTAACTGTAAGATGTGTAGACCACAACTTTCCAGCCAGCATGATATAGGTTGCACTCCTACAAATGAAGAATTCATCTCACATGGTGTGATGAGAAAGGCCACACATAAGTACACTTACGTCTATAGTCAGTCAAGTCTTATAGGCCCTTGGCAAAAGTGCCCGTAAGGGAACCCAAATGTTCCTCTATTCTCCAAGAGCCTGTGTGACTATTTATTAAACTGGAAAATTCCCCAAAGAGGCTTCTCAGGGGCTGGGCAAGAGTGTGGATGGGCATGGAGAAGGTAGAATTGCTGTTCATTTGCAAGTGTGGCTTATCAATGTGCGTGTGCATTACAATGCTCTAACCACTAGTTAGAATTCCCCTATTCATACTCACCAACCCCCCCACACACATCAATGTTATTGAAATATAACTTATAGAGATATATAGATCCTTCACTGGCACTTATCTCTTCGAATAAATACTCGCCTTCAGGAATATTCAAAAACTAGAGATCTCAGAGGCTGATCAAGATGAAGCTTCATATCAGGCAGCCCTATGATTTGAGTAGAGATGGCAGAAACACTTTGATGGGAGTAATCCATCTCCATCATTGTAATGACCATCCCCATTAATCGGCCATAAACTAATAAAGTAAGCACTTTCCCCTCTACACCCCCACCCCTCCAAACTTCATTAAGTCTTTAGTACATTAATATGTCTTACTTAGTGTCTGTTAAGGCTCTTTTTTTTTCTCCATACCTGATGAAACATGTCCCTTGAGACGACTGAAGCCTTGACAGCTCAGGCCTCAAGTTAGAAACCATTTCTAGACCTTGTTGTTACGGCAACACCACCCTTGCTACATGCATATGGGGAGGAGGGCAGCAAAAAGAAGGGGAGAATAGTAAAAGAGCTGTTACATTTCCAAATTAAATTTGTGATGCCAAGCATCAGATGGGCCCACAGCCAGAGATTAATTCGCCTGATCAAGTTATAAAGAGTGCTGAGGCTGGTAATCAATCTTGGAGCTGTCAGGGAGATAGGCAGTGGTATTAACCTGGCAGGACTTGCTGAAATGCAGGCCTCTTTAATTCTCTTCTCACTGACAAATTCTGCTCCCCCCCCCTTCTCTTAAGTTGTGTTGATGGTGTCAAGGTGGGGAGGGTTTGATGAGCTGCTTTTTATACGCTCTGTCCAGTTCAGTGTTATCTGACTACTCTTCCTCAGGGACAATTTTGCCCTGGAGACCAGATGCATGTGAATCTGAGGGGAGGAGGGGGATACATCTATTGTCTGGCCCCTTGTCCAGTAGACTGCCTATCCGTAGTCATTTCAAGTGGATGGGCCCTGTCACCATTTAATTCTCAAATTCTGGGTGATGAAAGAATAGCCATTGAAGGACTCCTTTCTGATGATCTAACTCATGCTTATAGGTGGAATATGGCACCTGATTTGATTTATAAACACCAAACAGGGAAGTCCATGTTGATTAATCCAGTACAAATGTAAAATGGATCCAGAGACAGGGGTTTATTGCCAAGGCCTGTGTTTGTGACAAAAAGGTTAATGAGGAATTAGAAAAAATTAATGGGTTGTACAATGCTGACTCAGGCAAAGGTGTTGAATTGGCAGGAGCTATGGGACTCAGCATCACTAGGAACTGCTGTCCATACATCTATTCATAGCTAAATTATAGATATCATATATTCTATAGATTGTGGATTCTCTGTACCATTCAGTATCATTCATCCCTCTCTGCCATTCCTATTCTTCTCCATACCATTTGCTTGTTATTCAGATTTCATATTGGGATTTTGATTAGGGAAAAGCACTTAATGTTATATAATTTTCTTCTGACTTCTTTTAAAAATATAATTAGAAGTACTGTAGATGGAGATAGCATAAGAATCCCAGCCTGTTCTCCTTCAGCCAATTTCTATTTCAAATATTGACTCAATCTGCTTTTCTTGCTGCAGGATACCCTCTAATACTGTGACAACCTGTGGTCCATTGATCATGTGATCTTCCCCTATCTCTATTATTATTATTTATTTACTTTATTACTGAATTTATAAGCCACCCATTCCCAAATGCTCTAGGCAGCCAGCAATGAAGATCAGCATAAAATAAAAAGCAACTCTCTCAAAATTAATAATTAAATCCACTGTTAACATAAACAAAATTGACACCAAAATAATAAATAGAAACTATTCAATTTCATGAGCCTGCCAAATTCTAACCTTTACTCCACAAATGCTTTTTTCTTGCATTAGATGGAACAGCCAGTTTTTAACCATTCTCCTAAAACCTAGGAGGGAAGATGCAGACTGGCTGTCCATGGAGAGAATTCCAAAGTATGGAAACAATGACTAAAAACGCCCATTTATGAGGCCCCGTCAGATGACAATGCAGACAGGATCTGGAGGGAGTTGACCCTGTTCAATGTGGGTCAGGAAAATGAAAGTGTGAGAAAATGATCTCTCTGATAACCCAGTCCAGAATTATGTGGAGCCTTATGTAGATATGGAGAACTTTCACTTTGAATCATACTCAGAAGTCAACTGGCAACCAATCCAGCTCTCAAATCATGAGGGTTGCCTGAGTATATTTGGATGCACCCATTCCTGCTTGGGTCACTTGTTTTACACTAATTATAGCTTTCAAGGACAGCTGTAAATAGTGGTGATTCAAGAGTAGAAAAGCTAAAGAAAAAGTCTTGCTGTGAAAGAACAGAAAAAAATTACAAAACAATTAGCAAAGAAAAAGTTTTGATCACTGCTTCTCTCTTTTTCCTTTCCAATAGTACCAAATGACCACCGAAGAAGAAAAGGTTAATGCAATTACAAGACCATCCTTTGAGTGTCCTTTGCATTTCTGCTGTAGTTACAATAGTTAAAGAGAAGATGGACAAGTCAATTGCAATGGCCCAGTGGTTATTGAGAGCAATGGGGCTTTGTAAAGTAGGCAATTCGCAGAAACGTAGATATTCACAGCTCTAAAGCAGCAAATTGTAAATGAGGTGTGGGTAATAAATGTGCCAATCCAGCAATCTATTACTGAAACATTTGTCCAGTTGACATTTTTTATTAGGGCATAAAATAGCAGGGTAAAGGTCAGTAGTATTTTTGTTTTATTCCCCTTAAAATTTTCTTTTTTAAAAAACAGCTTCACTCCCTTCCACCATATACCATTTTTCTTCAAAATCATAAAAATGGATAGTGAAATATAAACACTCCTAAACATTGGTTATGTTTCTGCTAAACTACAGTATGATTTGGAAGTCATCCAAGGATCAAAAAAGGAGGCTATAATCTACAGATTATCTGTCTTCCTTCTACAGAGAAAGTGGATTCACGGTTTTTGGAATACCTTACCAGTCAAAAACTTCAGAAAAACTCATTCCAATCTTCTAAGAGAACTCTGTGTATGAGATCAAAGGATAATTTCAGAATTCTATTCCCATGGTAGCAATTAAGTGCTCTGGGAAATCTACATATAGAAAATAGCAAGCTTCACATTTAGGATACCCCACAATTCACATCAATTCTGCATCCAATGTTGGAATTCATATATAGATGTCATAGCCTTATCCTCCATCAGTATTTCTAATTCCATTTTAAGTTGATGGCTGTCAATTCATCTTATAATAGCAAATGTTAATTAATGTTACATGAAAAGGAAATTCATATTATCTATCTTGAATTTTGCATGATTCAATATATATTCAATATAAAAATGACTTTTTATTCCAGGAACCCCCTATCAATTTTTTGTACATATACATATCTATAATTATATAGAGCTATGTAATGTAATATCCTGCTGCCACCACTCCTAATTACCATTTTGAAAGCTAGAGCTCAAAAGTATTGTAATATTTCCTCATTGGAGATATATATATAGATTCCTCAATTTCATTGCTTTTTAGTTGCTTTTTAGTTCTTTTCTACTTAACAATATTATTTGTATGCTGGCAACATTTGAGAAGTGCATTGTGGTTTATAACAGACAGAGAGCATGCAGAACAGATCTTTGTTTTTTAGCAGCTCTGTATAAATATGATAAAGAATGTTTCTTGTATGTTTGTTGATTCTCAGAAAGCACCTGATACGCTCTAACTGTGGAATCTTTGTGCAAATATGGAATTCAAGGTGAGTTGTTACATGTGATTAAAAAAATGTATGTATGGAAGTAAAGTATATCTGACAATTAATGGATGTTCAGTGAATAGTGAAAAAAAAGTATGACAAGGATATGTGATGTCACTGTGATTGTTTAATAATATATGGATAGATGCCATAGAAGCAGTTGCAGTGATGTTCAACATGTGTTGTTTTGGGCCATGAATGTATGTGTACTCTAGTAGATAGTTATCAGTCCCATTAGTAGATCAGACTAGACCAGTTGATTGTCTAATCAACATTTCAGGAAAAGAAGAAATTCCCATTACTGATATTGGCTCTAACAGAATCTGCTGCACCTTCCCTCCTTCTTATATTCCAGTGAATCAGGGAGGTGCTTTCCTGAGCCATTCCAAGTATTTCCTTGTTTCCCAGGATTTAAATTATGTGTTAAATAATGTTTAATGTTAAATAATGTTTCAACCCTCATTGTCATGGTAATGACTCTTGAATTTTATTGCCCTCCCTTACCATCTACAGCAAATGATGCCATCCTGTTGGCTAAGAACCTAGATTATTTGAAATGAGTGTTACAAAAGTCTAGGATGCAATGAAGAGTATGGATTTGAACATTAATTTATCAAAGTTGTATATGACGGGGAAAACAGAGTGAACAAATGCCAAGTTTACTTAAATGGCAAATAGAGAAAGTAAATGAATTTGCTATAGTATTTTCTAAACATGAAAAATAGGTGAAGGAAATTAAGATATGAAAATACTCATGGAAGTGTAATGGACAGTATGTATTCAGCTGGCAAAAAATGCTTGCAAAAATGGCTACATATAAAAGAGTACTGCTAAACATTTTGTTATATGAAAGAGTTGATTCTATAGGGAGAAACATAAAAGTAAGTAAATTCTTTGAGAATGAGTTACTTAAGAAGTCTGGTAAAATAAGAAGAGGCAGAGAAAAAATGAATAGGTGATGAATGAATGCAGATTGAATGCAGAAGTGAGTAATCAGCACTAAAGAAGTAGTACAGTATAGGTAGTGTTCAGTCATATAAAGAGAAAAAGTGAGTGGGTGTGTGTGTGAAAAACAATATACACAGCTAGAATGAAAAGAGGAAGATAAAGGAAATGATTGAGAAAATTTGGTTGAATGAAATTGGTGGGATTCTTGGAAAAAACAACATTGAGATGTTTAAACAGCAAGTCAGTATATAAATAAGCATATAGTCATAATGGAAGCAAGAATGGTTTGGAAGAATAAAATAGAATGGACATGCATGAGTATACCCTAAATTTAGTTAGATTTTCTTTTCTGTTTCCTGCCTTCAATTTACTTTGCTTACTACTTATTCTTTTTCAGTGCTTGAACAACATTCATTACCCTAAAAAAGCATAGAGTAATAGCTGTATATACAGTATGTAAGTGACTAGACCTTTGCAACATTCTCATAGTAGAGCATGTTGACTGGGGAATTCTGGGAGTTGAAGTCCAGACTCTTTGAAGTTGCTAAGGTTGAAAAACACTACTTTAGATTATAAAACGTAGCTACTTTGGATGCTCCAGATACTCTACTGTGTGAAATCTAATCTGTCTGCTCTTCCTGTCTATGCAAATACTGATGCTTTGGATCACATCCACTTGCAGTTATTGTCATCTACAGTAGCACTATTGCCCAAAATCAATAGCAAAACTTACAATATGGAATGGGTATAGTATCATTGGCAGTTTATTGGTATCATTGGTATCATTGGCAGTTTATTGTGCTATGCAATGCAGTCTGTACAAAGAGGGGGTCGGATGCTACCCCTTGATATTCATAATCATTAAAATGTACTTACTTCAGACATCTTATATCCTTCTTTAGAATTAATTAGTTGCCTAGAAGTCAAATCCATGGTGTATACGTATTGTATATATACAGTTTCATGGTGTATATACAGCTATCACGCTATGCCTTCTTAGAGTAATGTTATTCAAGCAAAGGAAAGAATAAGTAGTAAGTAAAATAAATTGAAGGCAGGAAAAAAAAAAGGAAAGAACTACACTAAATGCATACTCATTTTTACAGTTTCCAGAATGGACATAAACAACAAATTGTATAAAACCTAGCACTTCATCTGGGAAGCATTCTATATTTGTTTTAATAATAGCTGCTAAAAATGAACAATGAATGGTTAAGGGAACTGGGTATGTCTAACCTAATAAAGAGAAGGATTGGGATGATGTGATAGCTGTCTTCCAGTACTTGAGAGGCAAGAGAAGAGAAGAAATTTACTTATTCTCTAAAACACCTGAGGGTAGGAGAATAAGTGATGGGAGGAAGCTCTCTTCTAAAGAGAAATCCATCCAAGTTCCAGCTAAGGAGAAATTCCCTGACAGTGGGAACAATTAATCAGTGAAAAAACTAGCCTCCCATAGTTGTGGGTGCTCCATCACTGGAGGTTTTCAAGAAAAAAATTGGACATCCATTTGTATAAGGTATAAGGTCTGTTGCTTGGACGGGGGTTGGACTAGAAGACCTCCAAGGTCACTTCCAGCTCTATGATTCTATGTTTTTGTGTACATGATCAACCTCTAAAGAGGGATCGAGTTACTGCATATCTCTGTCTAATCTATTAACTATCACTAGAGGGAGCTTGAGAGCTTTAACTATCCAGGTATTTTCTTCTCTTAAGGGCAAAAGAAGACTGCATGTAAACACACAATCACACCAGATATTAATCTGGAATGACTAAATTTGTAATCAGATATATGAGTCCTTAGAAAAAGAACAGAGTTCTGCTATTCTTTGATCATCCTGATGGCAAAAATGAGAGGGTAGTTGAATGTCAACAAATGAATGTGAGTATGTTTTTAAAAATAAGAAAATTTACCTGTCTAATGTAAATGAATGTATATATTTTGCATCTTTGTCCTGGTCATATTATAAAATATTTTAATCACTCCACAGAGATAAGTTCCAGCCAATTAATAAAAGAAAAGTTCACTGCTTTTCCCATTCATCATTAAATTCCATTTTTGATTAATGATTGGATTCTTTGTAACCACTCTGTAACTCATCAAACACCTGTTTTTCCAAACTGCACTATATTGTACAGTAACTATGTTTTCTGAAGCCAAGGGGTGCCACTGTATAAATTTTTTAGGAATGAAGTTCCAATTGTATAATGCTTGGATATAATCCAGTATATTTTGGAGCTGCCAGCACATTTGCTGATTAATTTCTAGCCCTATTATCCATCATAGATAGTTATCATTTATCTTCAAGATACTATCAAATGAGTATCTGCAACATTGTTTTCTATGAATCTTCACACTTTTTAGTATCAGAGGATGTCTATTTTTGTTGTGTTAGCTACAGTAAGATTATTTCATAGAAAGGTGAAGCAATGATGAAAATTATTATGACATGAACTGTTAAGAATCGTGAATGTTATGAATGTTGAGAGATAGAATTGTTTCCAGATTAGTTCAAATAACTTATAAAGCAGGCTTCTGTCAAAGCTCATTATGTTTGATATTTAATTTATATAAAGACATATCAAACTTCTGGATGCTAATGGTTGAACTGGATTATCATTATCCTAAACAATTTTCCACAATGGCATTATTAAAGTATTTTGCTATTGTTTTCATTGCAGTTACTTGTGAGCATAAATTGTCTTACCGTTTGCTGTTGCTTTTGGCTCTTTGTGACCCATGACCCACTTTTTGCTTGGACTGTCCAACAGGAATTGCTTCTTTGAGTTCTTGTAAGCTCGCTGAATTATTTATTTATTTCAATTTATTGGCCACCAAACTTCTGTGGGCTTGGTCATCAGTGATAGCCATGTAAGCACCTTCTCTTTTGTCTGTCTCTTTTTGAATAGTCTTATATTTTTCCTAGCTTAGCTTCCTTATTACTGTAGATCTTCCAATGACCAATTTGGTTATACTTCACCTGGAATTGAGTGTCTCTTCTTTTTATGGTCTGAAATATTGTCAATATCTTCAGAATTCTTTCAATTCAAAGGCATCAATTTGTATTCATTCAGTCTTTCTGATGATTCAGCCATAGGTTACAACTAGGAAACCTATGCCCTTGACAAGACATACATATGTGATTAGTGGGCTCTCTCTGCACTTTAATGTCTAGATTTGCCATGGTCTTTCTCCCAAATAGCAGATATCTTTTTATGTCATGTTTATAATAGCAACATACATGTCCTCTAGACCTTATGATATTATTGAAAGTTTTTGCATAATTAAAAGATAAACAAAAACAAATCTATAAAAGTAGAAAAAATAAAAGTGCTAGAAGGAGAAAAAAGAAAAAAAACTTTAAAGAAGCAGCTTCCAATCTTCTTTCCAACAGTTCCAAATAATTCTTATTATTTCTCCCTCTTTAGAATTACATTATATTTCTATATTCTTCCTATATTCAATCGCTTTTAATCAGCAAACCCACAAATCACCTGTTTATTTTTATCCGTTTTCTAGAAAATGTCCATAAAAGTTTTTCAATATTTTATATTATAAAAGTATAATTAATTTTCCATCTTTGTGCATATTATATGTTGCAGTTACATGTCCTCTTGTCAATACCTGCACTTGCCTTAGGATGGACTTTCTAGGTCAGTGGCACCTTCTATTGAATGGAGCCACCCAAATGTTTGGAAAGGCTTTTCCCAACCTTTCCTTAGAAATCAGTTACTGGTCAAAGTAGAGAATGCTACACCAAATAAGTTACCCAATTTTACAAAATTTTACAAAAGAACAAATTTTAAAATGAAAACTTTAGGCAAATAAGAAACTCTGTCTAAAATTAATTGTGGAATGTGTTCTATTTCTGTGGATCTTGCTAATTTATACATATTAATCTATACATTTAAAATAGCCATCTTAAATTATTTTTTTCTGCATTTATTGAGATAATTTCTGTTATGTTTTCCTGTGAGAGATACTTATAATCTAGAATAATACCTGACAATTATGTATGAACTCTAATATTTTAATGGGCTTGCCTTTCTACTTCTCCTAGTTTTTAAAAATAGTGCAGGTTTTTGCATTTATAAAAAATGGAAAACTGCCACTCCAGTCCATTCAATTTGTGCTTTCAATAACATTTTTCCAGTTCCTTTCTATTTAGACATTTGTTTTTGCAGAATATAAAATCAGCCATTTGTTTCTAGTGCATACAAAATATTCTGTTAGTCTTCTCTCTGTTTATCCATGCAGATATGACTCCTAAGTGACTCCTTATGATTTACCTGATTTTCAGTCACACCAATTACAGATACAAACTTGACTTATTCAGCCTTTATTAAATAAGTTTAACATTTCCCTAGAAGGTTCTAATAGTCCCTATAGGTGTCAGCTCAGTTGCAGAGTGAATGGACCTTTGGTATATACTACTTACAAGTAATCTCTCTGCTAAAGGAAAAAAAATGCTCAGTAAACATAATTGTGGGAAGACGAGGGAAGAGCTACATTCCTAGGTCAGGGGTTAATGCTGATAGAACTACTAGAACAAGCAACTAAGAAAACAAGGATTTAAGCTTCTGATAAATGAAACCACTGGGGAGCTGATTGCAGCAAGGCAGAAGAAAGGGAGTCCCAAGGAGAGAGCAAACATAACGATGTGTCCAGCTTGGGCCACTCATTAGATGTGTGAATGAAAGCTGGACCAGATCAAAGTTGTGAGTGGCAGTGGGTTACCAATAAACCAGGCAAAAGTTCTTGGCCTTTTAAAAAGCTGGATAACATGCAAGATTTCAACAGCTACAATCGTTACCCTACTTGTTCTAAACACTATCTAAACACCTGATTCTCTACCTAGCCTACCGTATAAGCTAAGATTGAGCACTGCTGTCAAGGGAATTATTGGTAAAAATTCTATTGATGCTGATGTATTAAAGATAAAAGCAAAGGAATTTTTATGTAGATGGGCTTTTTGGCTTGTAAGCTACTGTGTCTATTTTAATATTTATTCCAGTTTTTGTTTTAAAACTGTTTTAAAACTGGCATGTTTTAAAACTGATTTTGGAGTTTAGCTAATAGTTATTTTAAAGTTGTTATTTTCTCACAACAAGCCTAAGAAAGCCTTCCTATTTTAAAGGCGGATTGTTTGGGAAGATGATATCATCCCCTTTCAAATTAATATAGTAAGTTATCAGATTCATTCATTAAAAAAAGGAAAAACTCTGTTAATCAAATGTTGAAAATAAAAAGCAGTATGAAAAATAACTGACCAAAACCATGCAAATAATTTTTAAAATGCAGTTTGGGAATTTATATGCATACATTTGTAAATTTAAGAGTTTATCAGATTATTATAATATACATCATGCCTCCTTCTTGAAGAGCTAATATCTGATGTTGTTTTTAGAAAATTATTCTGGTTTCACATCAGGGCTTCTTGTCATTCTGAGGTGCTGGGAAACCCCCATCCTCCTCTGAGTTTGGCTCATTGCCTTTCCTTCTTTGATCATATTTCCAACTCAATGGCAGACTTCTGAAATACAGGGCAAGTTGCAGCTTTAAGGTCTACTGCAGGGGTGAAATGCTCCCGGTTCGGACTGGTTCGGGTGATCCAGCAGCAATTGTAGCAGGTAGTTCGGAGAACCAGTAGCGATAGCAGTGTGAGGGTGTCATTACTTCCTGCTTTTAAAAGGTTAAAAAAAGGCTCTGATGATCATGTGGCTCAGCTGTAATCGTCAGAGCCTTTTCTTTTTACTTTTAAAAGCATTTAAAAAATGCTTTTAAAAGGTAAAAAAGGCTCTGACGATCACAAGGCTCAGCTGTGATTGTCAGAGCCTTTTTTTACTTTTAAAAGCATTTTTTTACAACCTATTCAGGCAAATATGTTGTAAAAAAATGCTTTAAAAAAGTAAAGAAAACAAAGTTGGCCATGCCCACCCAGTCACATTACCACCACCACCACCACCAAGCTACGCCCACAGGACTAGTAGTAACAAATTTTACATTTCACCACTGGTCTACTGTCTGGTAGACTTTCTTTGCACTTTGATACAACAGAGCTAGAAAACATGGTGAAATTCAATGCAAAGATCTGATAAATGATTCTGTAACTTTTCTTTTGTAAAAATTATGAAATTTAAAAAGTCTACATTACCAACAGAGGGACTAAATTGGGATTATACAGTACAACGGGAAAAAAACCTAAATAAATGTGACTAAAACAAACTACAAACCACAGAAAATCAATAGGAAAAAGATCCATAAAATATGAATTATATTAATCAATGCAACCATTAAACTTGTCAATAACATTTAGATCATTTAGCAGAATCTTTTCTCATCTTCTCTGTATCATCATCTTTTAAAAGAGACAAAAAGAAAAAGATAATAAGCTCATAGCCTGGATCCTTAAAATGAGGAGAATAATGTTCTTTTCAATTATGTAAAATGATCCTTGTTGCTATATCTCAGGCTCTGTAGAGATGGCAATAAAGCTCCTTGTGAGATAAAGTCCATGTTTTGATTTATAATTAAATATCATATATAGATTTTTAATTATATTTCTTCCCAAAATTATATTGTCATATTGTCATTTGAAGCCAAAGCAAATCTATGGAACCAAATCATGTAAGTTTAAAAAAATATTGAAATTTTGTACATTACTAACAGAACATAATCTATCCCATTTTAAAACGTTATTCAAGGGAAACAAATTGAGAACTAAATAATATTTTCTGATGGATTAATGTCCTTTTAAATCATATGAACTATATTTCACATTTTTAACCATTTGAACCCATTGATTTTCCAAAATTGGATATTCCAATTTTCCTTTCCACAGTTCAACTATGTTACTAATACTGATTTTTATATCATCTAATACCTTACAGAATTGAATTCTGAATTCTGTTCATATACTTAAAGAAGTTAAAACTCTGAATCCTCAGAGGATGCTAAAGCTTCAAGATCTATTAACCCAATCAATTCCACTCACTTGCAGAGCTGCAAAATCAAGAACTTTTGCTGACCAGGAACTGTAAGAAAGTTCAGTTCAATATGCCTTTAACCAGCGGTAGGTTGCTACCGGTTTGCCCCGGATCAGGTGAACCAATAAGAGCGGTGGTGGGAGGCTCCCCCCATCTGCCCAGATGCTTTTGTGCATGTGCAGAAGTGTTGCGCATGCGCCCATGAGCAAACCAGTAGCAGTGAATTTTGAAACCCGCCCTTGCCTATAACCCATTTCACATCTTTGCATCCTCATGATAGACCAGTAGGACTTATGGGGGTAAAGAAGGGATTGTATTATATGCATGCCTACATCTCCTTAAAGGGGTGGTGGAAATTACACAGGCCTTTAGAATCTTGTATAATAAAGTTCCAAAATCCTATGAGATCACCACTTATTGGGAGACTTGCAATTTCAGATAGAAGGAGGAAGATGGAAGGAGACATTCCCCCTGTGTGTCCTTCGTATGATCTTTTTTTAAAGCCATAGCATTATGTATTTGTTATTTCATGTTAATGTGATAAAATTGGGTGGGTGGACAGTATTGCCTAGATTTAATTTCTTGGGTAAGAAAGAATTGGAAATATGCAAAAAAAAAAAAAAATGAAATCAGACAGTACCTCATTCAACAGACTTTATTTTTTTAACTATAGCAACAAATTCTAAACATCCAAATACCTGCTGGCCAATGAATTCATCACATTTTGAGTTGACACTTTTTCCTTAAGTCAGTTCCATGTAAATGTATTACCTTTTTCCCTATTCTCAAATTCATAACCCATTATATACTTGTCTTGCTCAGTACATTGAGAAGGAATTGAATTTATATAATGAAACGTACAAATGCAACATATGACACATTATAGGATGTCAATGCCAAAATGGGAAGACGTAAAAATAAAATGAAGAGAAAGGAAAACTTCAAACTAAGCAACAGCCATGGTTGCTAACATTAAAGTCTTCTGCCTAGGAAAAGCTGAACGGAAGGCTCGACATGTAACAAGCTGGCAATCACTTGGGCCATGTGCCTGGCAAAATATGAGAACAGGGTACAATGCTGCAAGGATCTTAAAGGCTTTGCTTTGGAATTAAAAGCGATTTCCGAATAGAGGAGTCAGTGCCTGGACAGGCACCACTTAATACATTCCAAGGCATTAGCTAACCAAACTTGTACCAATCCTCCATCCCATTCACCCATATAATCTGTGTCTAGTTTGCATTAGCATAGAAAGCCCCAGTGTTTGGGCATCTCATCTCAGACTAACTAAAACTGTGTACTCTGCAAGGAAAAGTTTGCAGGGAAAGGGTTAATGTGTTTTGATATTGGCAGGATAATAGGGTTTCTTAATGGGGTTTTGAAGGAGATGCCTTGAATAAACAAAGCAACCAGAGAATTAAGGGGATGAGTAACTGCTTTACTGTCTACAACTCTTAATCCTTTCTTGGTTTGTCATGTGAGCCTGAGGTTATACTATCAGAACAAAATAGAGACATGCAATACATTTATGAACTGTGTTTTATGGCATTTACTATAAATGCAGAGCAAACTGTACTGGCTGCTTTATAAAGGAAGAATATTCAGGCTCAATTTTTACCAGAAAAAATATCTAACCTGACAGTAATACCTAGAATTACCAAATGAAGTGTCCATTATCATGCGCTAGCTCAATCCCTGTGCATTCTTGCAGAACAAGAGAAAGAAAACAGAACAGTAGAAGCAATTTGGAATGGTTGGGAAGGAAAGAATTGAAGAATTATATTCTTTTCCTATATATATTAAGTTATAACATTGAAGGCATTATTATATCTGACACATTTGCTTTTTATGTATGCTATATAGTGCTTTACCTAAGGATTCACAACCTTCTCTTTCATTCTTCCAGCCATAATCAAAGATAATTCAATATTAACTCAATATTGCAAGTAAGAACATTTAGAAGAGAGGTCATTGTTTGATTTTTTTTAACTTATTGCACTACAGCAACTCTACATTGAGGTCTAACTACACATTCTTATATATTGTAACCATTTGCTAATTATCCATGAGAGCTCCTGGAAACTAATTCCTAAAAAGTGGGAAATTATCTCTTTGTATCTGTGCTCTAGGAGAACTGGCTGCAACTTAGAATGTACTATAATTTTAAATCCCACCCTACTACATTTACAGTCAATCTTGGGTCTTTAATTGCTGGATTTTATACATGTGTTACTCGTCTTATAATGGAACCTGATAGACTGAACTATCAGGTACATAAAAGAATAGAATATTTGTTGGTTTATCTTTCTTTTTTTTTAAAAAAAAACAGTTTTTAAGTGGTCTTGTTTAATTGCCAAAATAACACATGGAGAATAGAAGAAAAGGGAAATACATTATAAGATCATGTATCATGGAATCGGCTACAAAAATAAGAATATAATTGAAAAATAACTCTTGGTCACAGGCCATAAAATCAACACTAGTCTAACTTGTCCCAAGTTTGTTCATAGTGTGGTTTATTGTCCTTTTTCTTTCCCATTCATTTTTTGGATTATTTATCTATAAAAATATATTAATCTAATATATTTGTACAAATATTACTTCTCAAAATTTTGAGTACCGTATATTCCGGCGTATAAGATGACTGGGCATATAAGATGACCCCCAACTTTTCCAGTTAAAATAAAGAGTTTGCCAGCCATGCATCTTGCAAGGTC
>JANHFM010001966.1:18123-32782 GCA_032468115.1 Grayia smithii
TCCTCTTGTGGTTGGGGGTCACCACAACATGAGGAATTGTATTAAAGGGTCGCGGCATTAGGAAGGTTGAGAACCACCGGTCTATATATTATTTTGGCTTTAGCCAGAATAAGACTAAACTTCTAGATACAATGACTTCTTCTATAGAAGCAAACCTGATCAATTTCATAGAGAACAATATAGAGAGTTTTATTCAAAGAATACATTTCATAGATTTTGATTTGGAGACATGTTAATCCCTTCTGTTATTTGATGAATGGAATCTTTTAAATATCACAAAAATGATTTAGAATACATGAATACATATGAACACATGCGCATACACACATACTACTGACAAAGACAGAATGAAATGACTAGAGGCAGCAGAGACCCAGCCCCTGCAATTGACTAATGCAGACCTCCTACTATGTGGGAATTGAAACAAAGTCACTGGGTGATGGGATTTAATCTCATCAATGTTTCTCTTCTGGCTAATTAAAGACAATGGCTATTTCCAGCACTGCTAAGGTAGTCTTCAACTTACAACAGTTTGTTTAGTGACCGTTCAAAGTTACAACAGCATTGAAAAATTGATTTATGTCCTGGGGTCATGTGACCATCTTTTGCGACCTGACAAGCACAGTCAAGGGGGAAGCCATATTCATTTAACAACTGTGTTACTAATTTAACAACTGCAGTGATTCACTTAACAAAGGTGGCAAGAAAAGTCGTAAAATGAGACAAAATTCACTTAACAAATTTCTTACTTAGAAACGTAAGTTCTTGGGCTTATTTGTGGCCAAGAGTCAAGAACTACCTATATTACCTCTTAAAAAGTTTTCCTTAACCATAAATAGGCTCTCCTTACACCATCAAACATAACCAATTTTCTCAATATGGTTTCATGAACCCAACAGATAATTGCAGTCATAGAATTTCCCTTTAATTCTTGTTATAGATCTTACAGTACTTTTTATTGTTCTCTGTTCTTTTTTCTTGTTACTTTGGGACTCAAGGATCATTGAACAAATGGCTGCTTATTTCCTCTTAGGGTTGGGCACCTTGCTTCTGCATTTTCCGTGATAAAACTTTTTTGCATGACTACCAATATCTAGTATCTTTTTGGTGTGCAAAAAAAAACACAAGCTGTGGTGGAATTGTGGATAACAAGGGCCACCTGTATATTAAAGAAATTAAATAGCAGTAGCCCTCTAAATTGTTTAATTGGCCCAATATGATTAATTGGTCCAAAGCCATCTGCTTCTGCTCAAGTATGAGATTGATCCTTCTTCCCTAATGTCATTTAGAATGATAATAGCTGTGCTGCAATTGACTATGTGGTTGCAACTTATCCAATGTGGAAATATGAGTAACGTGATCCTTACATTGCTATTGGGAAAATAAATTCCTATATTAAGCAGTGTGAATGTGATGGTGCATATCCCCAAGTTAAAAAGGTGTAGAATTTTTGTGTGTTATTTCTGTGTCAGCTCTAGCAAAACCATTCATTACATCCAAATGCCTTCCATTATACATCCGTGATCTTAATTTTAATATCAAGTAAAATTCATGCTCCCTGTTTAAGATTTATGAAGTCCAAATGAGAACAAATGTTACCATTAAAAATATGCATTCCACATGGTCCCAACCCTCTAAAGAGCTATACAAGAACAGTAATGAGAGAAGTATAACACGATTTGTCTGCAGCTGCTGTTAATCCAATTCACTTTTTGCAAAATAGTTCACAAAAAAATGAAAGATGATTTTGAATCTTGGTGAAATGAATGTAAGACTTAGGAGGTTTTATTTATCTGTGACTTTAATAGTAAAATTATTTTAAACATAGTTAACAATTACTTTCACCCAAACATTAACCTGGTGATGCACTACAAGGGCTAAAACATAAAACAGCTGCTTCTCGTGCACAAAATATGTCTGGGTAAGGATGGAGGAGTAGCTTGAAGAGTTCAGTGGCCCTTTTGACAGTAAGAAGCTTTTAGATAGCTCGGAATGGAGATGGATTTCTAGGTCTCATGGGAACTTGCGCACTTTGACAACCTTGAGGTGACGCTGGGCTTTGGATTATTTGAAATAAGGGGAGTTTACACTGAATTCCCCTCCTATTTCCTGTTTTGTTTTAAAAATCAAGTGTTACTGCTTGTCCTTTTTTTTTAACCAGATGTTTATCTTTTACAAATTATTCTTGGGAAAAATATATATTCTCCATAAATTCCTATGCCACGCAGGAGTCTCCCTAGGAATCAAGAGCAATAGGCAGCTCAATCTCACTTTTTTACTTCAGACAATCTCATAGGACACAGGCCAAATATTTTGTTGCTGCCAAAAGGTGTTAACTTCAATTGCATATTAAATAAATGTTTCGGTGTGCAAATAATGTTAGGAAGTAAATCACCCTTTGTTCTATTGTTTCTGGCAGGGAACTAACACAAAAAGTATCTTGCTCTAGATTTTCCAAGAAGCAATATATCTTAGGCCTCTAGTAATGCTTTATTACATTTTTCTTGCTACTTTTATTATCACTTCTAGAGTAACGATTAAAAACTTTGCAGTAACTTAGAGCATGGTTTTTTTTTGTTGGTGCTTTTGCTACAATGAACTAAGGTGGTACCCATATGGAAACAGTAATGTGTTAACTGATATTCATTTTTTAAGCATGCCCTATGTTTGAATGAAATGTATTAAAAAATAAAACAAAACATTTTTATACAGAGAACTATGAGTCTTACATTTTTCTTGAATTCCAGGTTGGAGATCTTCTGAATGATGCTCATCTACAATCAGTTAACTCCCTTAAGACTGATCCAGCTAGGTTGCACAGCCAGTCCTTGGGTATCTTGAAAACAGATCTTGGACATCTGCTTCTCTGCCCCCTTATGTCTGCCCATATTGGGATGTTGTGCAAACCTTGTATTATCATGTATTTCATTATGATCACTCTCCAATTATTTAGCAAGATATTCTGTCTCCCTGTAGTAAATGATGCAATGCAGTTCACAGCAAATACATAATAGGTCAGCAGTAGGCCTTTGTTACTTGATGAAGAAACTTTCATACAAGCATTTAGAAAAGAATACACTGCTTGGCAGGAGACACGCATGGGTTTATCAATAACATCATGTAAAACCAGACTAAACTCCATTTTCAATAGACTGGGTGGCGTACTGACCACAGGAATGCAGCAGACATAACAGTCCTTTTTAGCAAAGTATTTGCCACCCTTTCCCATGAGATTTTAATAGAGAGGTTGGCAGAAAATATTGGACTACATACCAAAAGATGGGTGCAAAACTGGTTGAACAGTCACACCCAATTATGTACATCAACAATTCTACATCAAATTGAAAGTACCATATAATAGGTGCCGAGTTAACAAATCTGCAGACAACACATCAATAAACCTCTTAGAAGATAATATCAAGATTTTCCCCTTTGGGGATAAACAGTGCTATGCATAATACAGATCTCTACCTTGAGTTTCCTAAAACTTTCTAACAGAAAAACAACCAAATGATTGTTTATTGCTGTTTTGGAAATATACATGCAAGTATATCTACCCATCAAACTATTTCCTTTTGGAGTAACAACATTTTGCAAGATAAAGAAAAAACAATATGATAAAGAGATTAAAGGCATAACATAAGGTAATGAAGCTAGAATGAATGAGTAATGAAGCTATTCCAACAATATTCCTTTATATTCCTTTATACCAAGGTTTTATAATTTTTTTGATATCACATTCCAATTTTAGTGTACTCATAACTTCCCCTAAAAACCCAAACACCAAAAAGAACACTAATGAATAAAAACAACACAATGACATTTGGGAAATATGGATTTATTGTAACAAAGTTATAAAGTTTCTTCCAGATTCTGTCTGCATCTCTCCAAGAGTGGTAGATTCCAAAATTTGGGAAATCCTGCTCTAAAACCATTCTTACTTTTCACCACAAATTATCTGGTATCAATACACGATTCAACAAATGTGTTACCTTTTCACTTCCCTTTGTAGATCCACAGATATTGATATTGAGCATCTCCATTATGTTTTTGTCAGTTGAGATTTTCTCACAACGCTTTTTAGTATGAAAGAGGAGGGGAGGGGAGAGGAAAGGAGTCTAGCAGCATTTTCTGCTAATAGTAAGGACATTACCATTAATTTTGGGTTATATTTTGAGGATTGTGTTGCATGAATAAAACATTTTAGTGCAAGCATATTCCCCCTATTTTATGCAAGCTAGGCCGTCTAATATAGGGACTACCTATATTCTTCCCTGCATCTCACACGTGAAAAAGTGTATCATCTAACTCCATTGTGCCATTTCTTTCACTTGCTTTGCATCTTTTATTCTCAGTGAAGATAATTTACTGGAAATCTGTTAATCTGATGACAGAAGAGCTCCCTAGTTATTGGTCTTTCCAGTTGCTTGAAACATTTTTTGTACAAGACTGCATCAGAGTGTGTAATTGTATAACTGATTTTCTGTGTTCTGGGAGACCAAACTGCAATCTTGTGGCATCCTTGCTTACGAAGTAACTCATGTTAAGCACAGTTACTGATTTATTGTCTCCTTTGCCTTGTACATAAATAATTCACAGAGCTATGGAAAAAGAGAGTTGATCAGGGTGAAAAAGCACTTCCATTACGCCTATACTGCTCTATTCTGTTATGTTCCAGATGTCTTTCTATTCTTTTTTTCAAGTTTATCATCTTTATTTTATGATACCATAATTGCAAAAAATTACAAATACATACCACAGTATTAAAGAAGCAACCCAGACATAAAAGCAGAGCAATAAGAAAAAAGAAGTGGGCTTGGAAATAATTATAAATAGAACAATTCCCTCAAAATATACTCCATATTGCTCGAAAATCTGTCTTTGCTCATTTGCCCAAAAAGTTTTACCTTGCTCAGCCTCTCAAAACCCAATCATTAAAAGTATCTATTCAGAGGTGGGATTAACTTACCTACCAGTTCGCAAATGTGATCATGTGCGTGCGCCACCTCTGCACATGCACAGTAATCACGCATTACATCCGGGCGGGTGGGCGGAGCCTCCTACAGTTGCTGCTCCCGGTTCGCGCGATCCAGACAGAACTGGCTGAATCCCACCACTGTACCTATTTATTTTCCCCTACCAAAGACACCTTCTGGAGAGTCCACTGTTACCCTCTATATACTATACAGAATGTTAACCGGTATATCAAAGGAATGTCTGTCTGTTCTAACTATTTAGAATGCAGGGACCTTTCTCTAATGACTTCTGTTGCTGAAGAAGCCTTGGTCATGAACCCCATAACAGAAGCACTAGTTTAACAAAGATATCAGATGATTGCCAATTTTAGGTCAAAGAGGTTTTGCATTTCTAAGACCCATCAGCCCAGCAAAGTTGCCTTGTGGCCATGTATTTCTGGACAGGGACAGCCTGCATGTTTGCCTTCAGGGATATGTCCATCACTGCTGAGTTTCTTCTTCTCCCTCCTCCCCTCCACCCTCAGGAGTTGTTTCCCTTTGAGCCCCAATTAAGCCAAGTCTCACACCAAAGCAAACATGTTCCAGGCCTCTGAGGTACATGTTGGGGCTCAGACTGCCTGGTGCCGGGGCCAGTCTGGCCTCAGGGAGTGATAAAACAGCTTGAGAAGATCCTGACAAAGGAAGTTGGGGCTTCAACCGTGTCACAAAATTTCTTTTAACAATTAATCACAAGGGAACAAGAACCATTGACACTAGGAAGAGAGAAATGGAACTTTTTCCCAGTGGACTTTTCTCTTGGTCAGATCAAGATTATTGTGAAAATGGTCTCTGCAAGATGTTCGAAAACTTTTGTAAGTTTTTAGAAAAGTATATGATATTTTATGATACTTTAACTACCATTATATCAACTGGGAGACAAACTCTGCACTTACTGTGTTTCCCCCAAAATAAGACCCTGTCTTATATTTCTTTGAACCCTGAAATAAGTGCTTGGCCTTATTTTTGGGGAGGTCGTATTATTTTGGGGCATGTGGAGCAAGACGGGGTTTCTCTTGCCATCTTACCTGATTTCCAGCTCTGTCTCCCTAATCCTAACCAGAGGAGTTGGCAGGGACCGGCTGCACATGCATTTAAATATTTTCAGGGAGGGCTTATTTTCAGGGGAGAGCTTATTTTTTGGGAAACATGGTAGTGAAAGATGTGTTTTAGCCAAAATCCATGAAAACTATCCTTATCTGCTGATGATACACTTTACACTAAAGTCTGATAGACCCTTTCCCATCAGCACCCATCAGTTAATTTAATTCCTTTATTGGTTAGTATTTGTAGAGTTGTACTTGAGCATGTGACTTGCATCTGGTTTAGAGAAAGCTAAATGATCAGAAACTTGCAAGATGAAGATAACGCAAGTTTAAGTGTTGAAAAACTATAATATGCCTGATCTTCAATCCAGGATCTTAATAAGGCTCATTATCTGCAGTTATAAACCAAACATAGAATAAATATACAATATTATATCATAGTTTAGTGAGCTAAACTTTGACTATCCTTCTGGCAAATATTATAGACCATCTTTGTTGATATATAATCTATTTTTAACTGCTTTTTAACTGCTTAAAAAAAATCTGAATTTATTTTTGTTTGCAGCTGACTTGTTCTCTGAAAAATTTAAGAACTTGGAACTTTCTACAGAAAAAAACTTTAATCTACTAAAGACTGTAAACAGCAGTTACATATCAATTTGGTGCAAATTAATTATGAATTTCTTCCTTAAAAATACAGACTAGCCTCAGATGAAGATTCTCCTCCTAGAAAAGAAGAAATTGCAACATACCGGTTGTATTTTTCCATTGATCAACTTGACACTAAAATCAGAAGCATGCTTTTTGGCTGCTTGCTTTACTGGAACCTTAACTCCTAAGAGGTTTGGTACAATTACAGCTTACACAAGCAGCCCAGATAATTAAGCAACAATGTTAGATTACAGATACACTTAATCAAATAACAGCGACGGGAACAATACACCACTTTAATCCAAGATAGATACTGTATTCTCTCCATAAATCTAGATTCAGTTGTGGCTTTTCTACAATATATAAATAGGATAACATCTGTCACAAACACGTGTTTGATGTTATATAGCTATTGAGAAACATGAAGCAACTATTAGTTATAGATCTGCTTTGGCTGTAAATGCTACTGGTAGTAACTCAGAAATGCAGTTACATGTTCAGATGTGACATCAGCAACTTCTTTCTGAACCAGCTGATCAATGTACTGTATGTTTCAGTATGAAAGATTGATCAAATTTCTTCAGCTGTTTGTCCTGAATTATTTTTCAAATTAGATGTGAGAAGGTCCAACCATGACTATATGATATGTCCAAGAACAAGTTTATTTTGTTGTTGTTTGCATTAGTTGTCATTTGAAACAGATCATGTTCAAGCTTTCAGTTTAGTGTGAAGTTTTCTCCAAATACAAAAAAATATTCTTGAAGATTTGAACAAAATATTCACCCAATCTGTTTGTAGTTGAGTGATACAGTGCTCGTATTATATAAGTCCATTCTTTTTCATGAATATTGGAAATTGCTTTAGCTAAAAGCTGTAGTCCATTGTCATTCACTAATAGTTCTGAGTCATCTGTTCTTGAAAATAATTTTCTCAATATAACTACTGTGTGGGTGGCTACTTTTATTGTACACTTAACAAAATACCAATAAAACTCCATTTTGCTTGTATTTCTGCTGGTGTGTACAGTATATCTATGTAGACTTGAGACAATGTAGTTTCTCCTAATTTTGCTCTGAATCATCTCAGCTGTGATGGGAAGGTTCTTGATTTCTGTGAGAGAGAGAGAAATGTCAAAGAATTTAATATGGATTTTGCATTCACTCACTCACTCACTCACTCACTCACTCACTCACCATAGCTGCCCATCCAGTCCCCCAATCATCTTCCTTGGTCTTCTCTGCACTCTTTCTAGAATCTTAGTATCTTTTGTATCCTGGTGATCAAAACTGGACACAGTATTCCCAGCGTGCTCTTACCATAAAGCAATACTAACACTTCACCTGATCATGATATTGATCCTTTATTGATACAATCTAGGACTGAATTGGCTTTTTGGGTACATGCAGCATGTTGCTGGCTCATACTTTAGTGGTTGTCACTAGAACTCCTAGATCCCTCTCACAATTATTGCTGTTGGGGCAGGTATCACCTATTCTATAGCTGTGCATTTGCTATTTCTTGGGTAAGTATAAAATCTTACTTTTCTCACCACTTAATTGCATTTTGTTGGATGGGGCCCAACGTTAAAGTCTGTCAAGTTCCTTCTGAATCATGAGCCTATCTACCTCATATTGGCTATTCGCCTTAGCTTGGTGTTGTCTGCAAATTTAATGATTTCCTCTTCTATCCCCGCATCTAAATCATTTATGAACATGTTGAAGAGTACTAGGCCTAAGATAGAACCTTGGGTACCCAACTGCATGCTTCCCTCCATGTATATGTAGTTTCATTGAAGATTACCTGTTGAGTGAAGTTGGAATCCACCAGTTATGAATTCACCTGGTGGTGATGAGGTCTATCCCACATTTTTCTATGTTACCAAGTAGGCTGTGGTCTTCTTTGTCAAATCCCTTGCTGATGTTGAAGTAAATTATATCAATTGAATTTTTCTGATCCACTAATTTAGTTACTTTATTGAAGAGTGCAATAAGGTCTGTCTGGCATGATCTGTTTTTTACAAATCTATTTTGGCTTCTATGGCTTTTAGTAATAGCTTTGCTTGTTTCTAGATGTTCGCATATCTGTTGTTTATCTTTTTCAGGACTTTCCCAGGTAATGATGTATGGCTGATTGATCTGCAGTTTCCTGGAATATACAGGAAGAAATTAAATGCAAATAGCAGCCAAGAGATATTATAATCCATTGGTGTCAGCATAATCAGGAAACAGCACACACATAATCCATATTTGTATGATTATATGTCCTTTTGAATTCTGTGTTGAATCTGTGCCCTTTGATAAACAAAGCCCAATGATGCATTTAATCAACAGCTATAAACAGAATCTGTTTTTGTAGATTCATGATTGACAACAGGGGCTGCTGATCAGCAACGAAGATAAACTCCATTTACCAAATACTGGTTAAAACATTAATTCCAATTCCAAAAGCCAAATTCAATGCCTGCCTATTTGTGCCTCTTTTTTTTTTCTCTGCAAAAATGTAAACATTATTGGGCTTTCATTACCATCTTTCAGGATGTGTGACATAACTATGCTGATACCATATTGTGAGGTACAGGCAGTCCTCAATTAATGACAATTGAACTCAAATTTCCATTCTAAGCAAGGCACTTGTTAAGTGAGTTGTTAAGTGAGCCCCATTTTATGACGTTTCTTGTCACAATTGTTAAGTGAATCACTGCAGTTGTTAAGTTAGTAACATGGTTGTTAAGTGAATCTGGCTTCCCCTTTGACTTTGCTTGTCAGAAAGTTGCATGACCACGGGATATTGCAACTGTCATAAATAAATGCTAATGCCAAGTGTCCAAATTCTGATTGTGGGAAAGCTGCAAGGCTTGTTAAGTGTGAAAAACAGTCATAACAGTCATTATTTTGTTCAGTGCCTTTGTAATTTTGAACAGTTACTAAATGAACGGTTATAATACTTCATGTTGGGTATTACAATTTTTTTTGCTTCAATGAACATTTGCTCGCATTGTTTTATCAATTCTCATAATCTTTCTTCTTGTTCAAGAGGTGAAGTTTGGTGGTTAAATTTGGCAAGGATTTGCTATAGTAATTAACCGTTCTTTAAAAAGATCATAGCTGTGACACATCTTGTGGTCTAGAGGAATTCATGACTGCTTGAGTTTTCTCCCCATACTTCTGCATCACAAGGCAGGACATAAACCCAGTTTTAAAGAACTCATGTGTTGTTGCAGCATGCGACAAGGACAAAATCCAATGAACTCTGCATTACTGATTTGAAAACTTAAAGATGTGCCACATTTTCTCCAGAGCCAATCATGGCATTTAAACAGCACTGGACAGCCTAGTAGCACTTGATACATGGCTTTCTGCCAAAACTTTGATACAGAAGCTAAAGCAATAACAATATAACCCTTTGTGTTTATTTAAGATGATATATAGCCTAGAATCTTTCTCCATTTCCATTAATATCCAAGTTTCTGCTAGGTCTATTTTGCTGACAGTAAAGCAAGCAACAAGGTCCTCAATTCTAGGCAAGGGGTATTTTCAGCTGTAATACATGCAGTAGATTAATACTGGTAGTAATTTTTAAACTACCACAGTTTCTGAACATCATCCATTCTCTCCCTCACTTGCGCCTTCCCTCTCTTTCTCTCTCTCTAAAGACTTGTCAATGTTCATTTATTTAATATGGTTTCTTTTATTTATTTTTCATCCCTTCAATTTGTATGGCTCCCCAACTAAAATGACTTTGGGAAGATTGCAGACAAATTTTAAAATGATCACAAAAACAATGCAAACAGAACACAGAAAGAACAAACTGGCAACTGAGGATACCAAAAAAGATACCACAATATCCTTTAGAGTTGTTGTAATATGCCAGCCCAAGGACCTATATAAAAGGTCAATAGGACCAAAACCATATGAATGTTAGGGGGAGGGCAGCTTTTTCACAGCACAGGTACAACAGAAAAGACATGCTTCTCCAAACGGCATTGCTTGATAGTGAGGGACCAGAGAATGCCAGTTGTTTCGATCTGGGGGGGATAAGCAAAACTAAGGGAGACAGATGGTGTCACAAACAACCTGGCATTATCTAATGAAGGGCTTTATAGATAACCAACACCTGGAATCGACCCAGAAGTCTATTGGAAGCCAACTCAGTTGGCATTGTAGTTATGTAACATAGGCCTACTAACTATGTTTTTAACTACCCACACGTAAATTTAAGGGCATCTCCATTTATACCATATCTTTCATTCAAGAGCTCAAAACAATGTTTACTCTTTTATCTAACTTTTTCCCACAGCAAAAGCACCTGTGAGATAGGTTGGTCGAAAAAGAATGATTGGGCTGAAGTCATCCAATCAGCTTTTGTAGCTGAGGATGGCCTTGAAACCTCAGTCTTTGTAGTGGCAGTCCAAACTTTAACCACTGTACCACACTGGCTCTTTTCTGGTACTCTCTGAAAACTGTTTCACAGTCAGATCTAAGAACAGTGGCTGAGAAAAACATACCAAAATCATTTCTGCCCAATATGATAAATAAACCTCCAATTCCTTTCTAGACTCAATTTCATGTGAGGTTTCAGCCATTTGGCTGGCCTTTCTACTCACAGTTCTCCAGAGGTTCTGTATTGCATGGTTAAAGTCCTGAACTGTTGAAGAAAATGCCTAGTATATTAGTTTCTACCAGGATTACTGAACCATGCTAAGCATTCTCCTTGCACTTTTGCCTTTAAACTAGATTTTGCTCATACAGGCTGTGTATATATATTTTGAATCCATGGTGAGGAGGAAAAATTCCACACCAGTTGCTCACATCTGTACTACATTGTAGAATGAGATCATATCACACAGATCCTAGATACTAGAGGAGCCTTTCTCCATGCTTGAATGAAACAAGATATGATAGACTGCCAGGAACAGCTTATATGAAATATTAGGGGAGCATTTTGATGATGAGCCAAAACCAGGTGCATCTTCATGCCACAATAATAACCCAGTCTGCCAGTTCACTGTCATCTTATAACTGTTATAAATAGCACTCAGCTTCACCATAATAAAAATAGCTGCAAACTGCTGCATAGACTCTACAATAGAGCTGAACTAGGATGTTTTGTTATCCATTTTCCAACTCTTGAGCACTCTTTGAAATGTAATGAAGACTTTGCACTCTTTGTTCTATCACAAAATACTTCATCTAGTTTCCCACAACAGGTTGGGCATAAAAAATATGACAACTTTTTCCCCACAAAGGAAAATGGAAAAGATGGAAGGGGCTGTGGTGATGTAGATTGTCAACATACATCATCAACCATTGTCTCCAAGAAAAACAGTGGCCAATCTGTCTGTCATTCAACCATCCAGGGAATATCTTTTTGACTAAAACTTTACATTGCTTTTCTACAAGGGCCATCTAAAGTTAAAGACACATATTTCCGGGTTAATCATATTGTTCTCTGAAAAACATCTTAGATCCTGGATGCCTGAAAAAACAATGAGTGAAGTATTGAATGTATGGTCCTTTTCTCTGTGTGTGAACTATGTTTCATATTTTAAATATGAATTGAATCTCCCTTTAACTTGGAATAATACTGAATATAAATTCTGGAAAAACACCAACTAAAGCTATGCATGGCCCCACAAAGTAACACTGATGAGTAACTGAAGTACAATTATAAGAAAAGTATACATTATTTTTTTCAAATGTTAAAATATTTTAAGCTTTTTAAAAAAATGTAAATATAATGACAAAATGTAAAAATACTTTCAATTTTCATTAACTCAAAATTGTTGTAAATAAAAAAAATATTTAGGCCCCTCTAAGACACTAATTAAGATTTTAGAATTGTTAAAATATTTCTGCAGAAGAAAACAGGCTGAAATGGTGAAAAAGGTCCATGAAAACATTTTTAATATATAGTATTTGTGCTCTAACAGAGTACAAAGTCAGCAAAACAAAGCAAAGCTAGAACTCTCAATATGACAGTCAAGGGCAACAGGAGTTCAGATTCTGAAATTGAGAGAGTATTATATGTAATTCTGCAGTGCCCTGTATACCTAGGGCTAAAGGTATTCTCCTCTCTGGTCAGTAAATACTGATTGATTACACATAGCATTTGTGCACTGCTTTCTAAGTGACCAGGATTAGAAAGTTTCCAGAATGGTGGCCAAATCTTATATCTTTGCAATGCTCAAAATTACTGGATCTAACTACAGTATACTCTAGGTATGTTTTCTTTCAGATATAAATAGGTTTTTACTAAATATTTATATATTGATACTTTTATATATTTATATATTTTTATATATTTCTTTTAACCAAAAGGTGCTTTTTCAGGAGGCAACTGGACTTTATTTTTCTTTTGAAGACATTTCGCTTCTCATCCAAGAAGCTTCTTCAGCTCTGGATAGTGGGGAATGGAAGGGTTTATATTCCTTGCAGACAGCTGGTAATTTGCATCCTTTTAGAAAGTCCTTGAAGCATTTGGAGGCTTATCTGGGTTAAGGGTCGCCTGAGTAGTGCTCCTGGTTCATAGTCTGCATTTTTTCTTCTGGAAATCCATTCTTACTCCCACACCATTCAAAGGGTGTTCATCCCAAATTGTATAGCTAAATGTCTGTAGAGATTCTCAGTCATCCAGGTCATGGTTATCCCAAAGGTACCTTTTCAGGAGGAAACTGGACTTTCAAACAAGAAAGTCCAGATGCCTCCTGAAAAAGCACCTTTGGAATAGCCATCACTTGGATGACTAAGAATCTCTACAGACTTATATTCTTTTTAACTTTTTGTCTTTTTTCACTCTATGAGCCTATATTTTAATAAAGTAATCAGAGTATACAGCACCTACCAGGTTCTATATCCCACAGTACTTTATATTACTTTATTCAATTATTTTAATTAAATTAATATCCTTTATCCCAGAAGCATTCTTAGATAGGCAGCGGCAACCTATTGCTTTCTTTTTCAAATCATATTATTGCTATCATATAAAAAAGGCAACAAATTCAATAACAAAAGAAAAACAAGAAAATCGAAAAGAGAGAGAGAAAAAAATAGAAAATGGTTTTAAGAAATATTTTTACCTCTAGGAAAGACTAATAGTACTGTTTAAAACAGTTCACCTTAGCCACATGGTCTAAGAGTGATTAATCATTCTATTTTGTCAGTAGAGGATCATTTCAAAAGCAAAGAACAGAAACTATCAATCAAGATTTGTAGATCTGGAATGGCACAATCCTTCCATCATAACAAAATAAATGTATTTTGGTGTGCTGTGCTTAATAAATTGATTGTTCTTCATACAATATCAATATGTCCCCTCCCTTATTCTTTTAATATAAAGAAAACACTATTCCTTAAAGTGAAAATCAACATTTAGAACAGTCTCCTGGGTTTTTCTGGGTGGGAATCAGAAATATAACATCCTTAAAAACTATATTTACTAGAATTGAGCAGCACCTGGATTCAAAGGGGAAAAGGTGATTCAGAGACTGCATGGACACTGTTGTTGAACTTATCAGCAACTCTTTAAAAAAGCAGTGTCTTTTTCTGGGCTTGTGTGTGAGCCCAAGGGGAAAAAAAAGTTTGATTGAAAGATTTACCAAACAGGTGCATTCACCTTTCCCTCCTTGTAGTATTTATCTTACCTGTTTTGATACAGAGATTTAGATCCAAACAGACATATTTATTGTACTCCGCTTAAACCCTTGACACAACTTAGCAACAACTAATGAAAATCTCATCCACATAAGCACGATGTGCAGAGCAAAGCCCTTGCTCCATTGGAATAGTCCGAGAAACCCGAAGCTCTGCCCATTTCAGACTCTGCTGCCTGCAGATTACAGTAAATGTGGTTGGAAGATAATCAGGATGGGAAAAGTTACCGTATATTCCGGCGTATAAGACGACTGGGCGTATAAGACGATCCCCAACTTTTCCAGTTAAAATAAAGAGTTTG
>JANHFM010001966.1:37120-52413 GCA_032468115.1 Grayia smithii
TTGTGGACTTCAACTCCCAGAATTCTCCAGCCAGCTATGCTTAAAGTCTTAAAGCTGCCAAGTTTGAAGACCTCTGGCTAGGGCTACCTTCTCCTGAAGTCCATAGTCCCAAAAAGGTATTCAGTTTCAATTCCTCCACAGACCTCTACAGAAAGCTTTCAAAAAAAGATGAGGATGCCTTTGGAGGCTAGTTATAAATATACAGCTGTCAATCACTCAGTGCTTGGTTTTAGGGAAGAATTAATGTACAGCTTTTCATAAAAGTGGTCTTGCACTTTTGCATTTGTAGAATTCTATCCCACAGAAATCAACGGAGTATTCTAAAAAAAAAGCTATCAAAATAATTTTCAATCTTAATTTTTTGTTAAAATCCCATCCTATTGGGTGTTCCATTTTGAGGTAAGGGACGGCCATCCTGCTAGCAAGAGTTTGTGCTATAGTGATTATTCATTACTTAGTAGCTGACTGGGCTGACTCTTTAGCACCAAGCTTACAAAATGGTTTCAAATATACATAGTGTATATTTGAAAGTAATATACTAATATACTAAGTAATATATTAATTTGAAGTAATTAATATAAAGCATATATCAATGCAAAACAACAACTTAAATCAGTATCTAAAACACTAGTTTAATACATTTTAAAATATTTATAATGTAAAATCAATTTACAGTAATAGAAACTCTTGCAGCAAACTGAAGCATTACTCAACCTTTTACCGTAGGTCATATGCCATGCAATTCCAGCTTAACCATAACTGCATAAATCCAGTGTGTTCAATTAACCACATTTTTCTAGGTTTTAGGAATACAAAAGTATTGGGACTTTTTCCCACATTCCGTAGGAAATGTGGTACAGAAATAAAAATGTATAGATACTTCACCCAAATAGCAAGAAAAGCTTTCTGTTGTTGCAGTGCCCGCACATTAAAACGGCCTTAACAACATACACGAACCTCAGTTGTGAGACTTACACAACCTCTGCTAGATATAACGTGATTGACTTGTCACTCAGCGTGTCACGTGCAGGCAGTCTGGCAACGGGGAAAAACAGGACGGACTTCTCGGCTCGCCTACAGCGGGGCGCGTGTTTTATTTACTTACTCCGCACAGGCCCTGTGCGAAGTTTAAGCATGCGCCAAAGAAAACATTGGGGTAAGGATCCTCCCTTCTCTCTCTTCCCCCAAAAGGATTTGGCTTTGGTGTCCTTTCTTGCTTACTTCCATCCCACCTTTCCACAAAAGCTTGTTTTCAGTAATAGCGCTGGTCCATATACTGGGAGGTAAATGCGGAGAACAGGCAACCGTTTTGCTTCTATTTCGACTTTCCCTTATGTAGGTCTCCAAAGCCCGCCAGCCCTCCGCCCAGCCGCTGGGATTCTGCACAGTTCCGCGTCTTCCTCTGCGCCTTCGCTCACAATAGAAGGATTTTCCTCTGGAAAAGGTCTACTGACCTCGCCAGTTCCGAGCGCTGGAGCGACTACGCCCTGCAGCGTAGTACAGGGTCTCCAACCTTGGCAACTTTAAGCCTGGTGGACTTCAACGCGCAGAATTCCCCAAGCCAGCTTTGCTGGCTGGAGAATTCTGGGAGTTGAAGTCCTCCAGGCTTAAAGTTACCAAGGTTAGAGACCCCTGCTTTAGTAGGGCATGGTTTCTCAATTTCCTCGGCAACTTTAAGATGAATGGACTTCGACTCCCAGAATTCCCTAGCTTTCAGTTCTAGGACCCAAAAGCTGTTTGCAACGATCTCTTGACTGGAGCCGAGTTTATTTACCAAGAATTAAACAGCTGGATATATGCATATTACTACTGAGCCAAAATGTACTTTCTCTCTCTCTTTTTTTTTGCAGGAATTACATATGCTTTTTGCAACACAAGGCTTATGTTTTATCCCATATGAAAGTGCAGCCAACTGATGTTTTTCAACCAATGATGATTATTAGACGTAGGAAGTGTAGTAGAGAAGTTACTACATTTCCTCTCAAAATGATGCCCAGAGGGCTTTTGCCAGCCTTGTAACTTCTTCAGACAAGAAGCACATCCAGATATACTAATCTTACTTTATTATAAGGTTACATTAAAAGAAACTTGCAAAACTGAATTATTTCTCCCACATCCTCTCTTTTTGTTCCCAAGAAACAAAAAGAGAAGGTTCCTTTTGAAATGCTTCCTTGCTTTTCTTCCACTTGTGGGTTGAATTGTCTCTTAATCAGACCATTGCACCTAAGATGTTGATCTTCCTCCCAAGTCATTATCACATATTACATTGGATACTAATAAGTTTTACATATACCTACTCTATCATGATAAAGCCAACCAACCTTAAAAACAAGACATCCATGAACATTAAGGCAAATTCGGTTGGCAAAGCAAAATAACAAGCAACTTTAGAAAGAGTCTCTCTGGGAAAAGCTTTAATTCTGGGAAAAGTAGGAGGAAAGATAAGAAGATGGCCAGAAGCAAGGTGGATGGACTCAATTAGAGTGGCCATGAGTGCACTGTTGGAAAACCTGAAAGGTTAAATTAAGGACAGATTGTCATAGAGAAAATCTGAGTGGTTTCTATGAATCAGAAATGACTTCCTGACACACAGAAATTAATCAGTTAGAGATAGTGTAGTAATGGAATTAACCTCTCTTCAAAATCTCAAGGAACAGGCAAGTTGTGTGCGCCCAGTTTGCCTGTATAAGAGAGAGAATTTCCATGAGTAAGAGGAAGTCTGAGGCAACTCCCTTCTGAACATATGGAAAATTTATTTCTATATTCGTCACTTATCCTGTTCCAATACTTTCAGGATTTTATGTCATATACTGTATTTTGTTACTTATCCCATCACAGAAGGACAAGTTAACTTCTGGCATTTCTGGAGCCTTGCTTAGTTAGATATATGTTCTGCTCTTCCAATTCAAAGAAATATCATGCAAGATTACTAACATTACAAAAACAAATTTTAATTGAATCTTAAAACCTTTCTATTGCAATACTTTGAACTTATCTATTGCAAGGAGCTAAATAAGATTAAGAAATAAGATGTCCTGAGCCTTCCTCAGGAGGCCATGCAAATAAGATTGTAGATGTATTTGTATTAAAGGACTGTAGACCAAGTATCTTCTGAAAGAAACCTAGAAAGAAAAGATTAAAGGTGCTGGGGGACTAGGAGTGGAGAAATTCTAGTGTGAATTCTAGTCCTATCTTGGACACAGAACTCCCTGCCTCTCAGTTTTAGGAAGCAGGCAACCACTTCTGAAAATGCTGCCTGGAAAACTGCATGGATTTGTTCATGTAGTTACCAAGACACAATGCTAATCTGATGGCCAAAATCACTAGCACACGTCCTAGGGTGATATTTGTGTCAAGAATTGCAGTGTATTATATTTGTATGAAAAATATAAAGGCATCTGTATTCACATTTCCACCCAATACTGATCAAATGGAGAAAGTGCTTGGAGAACTTAAGAAAATACACTCTTTGCTGCCTTCAATTCACCTATAGATGCCATTGTCAGACTTCCTTGCTGGGCAGCAAACCTAGATTTAAACTGGACCTGTGCAGAAACTCGGAAGGACTGAAGATCTTGTTTGGTATCCAGCAGGGTTGAGACTGAAGAAGAAAGAAAGGCAGGATGTTTATGTGTCAGTGCGTGGGAGGGAGGGAAGGGGGGACCAATTGCAGCAGCATTTGATTTGAAATGTTTTGGCTGCTTATCGACTTTTACTTGAAGTGCCAACCTGGAAGCCCTTTTGCATCTAGGAAAGTAGTTCTCAGGCCCTTGACATCTCCCATCTCCGATTCATTTTAGCAGCAAATCCCAGGGGAGGATGATAATCTAGGAAAGCAGACACTGTGGCCTTTCTTTTCAAATTTAGTCTAAACATGCATTGTTGGTGGATGACATGCCAGAGGACAAGTATACCTCAAATCTTTCATCTTGCCACTTCTGGAATTAGGTGAAAGAGAAATTCATACAGAGCACTCCAGATGTTACATAGAAAAAAAACATCTCAGCCTCTAATGCAGCAATCTTAAATGTTCCAGTTCAAGACTAATACTATTGTGCAGGATCAAGACTCATTTTTAAATATAGATGGGATTTATTTTCAGTATTATTAACTTAGGTCCCATTCATTTCAGTAGGACTAACCTGGCTTAGTTATGCTCACTCCAGGGAAGTTTGCATAGTATAGCCTCAGATAAAGGAGGGGGAGGGAGGGAGGAGGAGAGATGCTATCTTTTATTAACATGATGGGAAACGAGTTTCACTTAAACTGTTTGGCCAATATATATTCTGCCAAAAAAAGATGTTTTAGCAGAGGTTTCCTCATTTTACCATGCCCTTAATTTATAAGCTTCCTTGAGAGCCCTCGAGGTAGAAAGACAGGATATCAGTTGAAGAACTAATAATGCTTCATTAGTAAAAAATAAGTAATGGATTGAAGAGAGATTTGGATTTGCTAGATCTCACAGGTCCTGGAGTTCAGCCAAGGCTCTTATACTGTTTAGTGATAGAATTCGGCTAACATTGGTTGAAGAAAAGGTGGGCAGGAGAGGATTCCTGGAAAGCCTGTGAGCGCCATTCAGTTCCAAGGGAAAAGTCTGGGCTCAAAATATTCCAATGGTCTATATTTTCTGGGCCAAACTTTGAACTTCCTGCCTCTGGCTTCTCTCCATGCAGTTCTGATGACAACTTCTGTGCTGCAGAGCACTGCTTGTGGAAACTTAGCTAAAGCTTGTGTCACCTAGCTAAAACAGAAAGAGAGAGTGGCTTTCTCTGTAGCCCAATTGTTAGTCTGTAAAAGTACACTTACTCTAAAGTAAATGTTATTGAATTCAAGCAAGCCTGAGCTTCTTTCCATCTCCTGCCTGGCCTGCTTTTTGGGTGCAAATGCTACCCTGAGCCCTGTCTCCTGAATCTGAACAATTAATTTTCTGGCTAAAATGAGGGCAGGTGCTTTTTTTTTTTTTTTTTTAATGTACTGATGTCATATCTAGAAATATGGTAATTAATGACTTTCAAACAACAAAAAACCCTGATTACATTTCTTTTCAGGATTTCCACACAGAAAAAGATACCACTGCTTGAAGCCATATAAGCTGTTGCTTGAGAACATTTTCAGCTGACCCTGGAGGGAAACTCCTCAATGAATATATTGTTTGATTTCCATATGTGTATGGGGGCAGCTGAGAAGTACATCTAATAATATTAAAACTACAAAGGCTAGAAACTGCAAGAGAGCAAAGAGATCCAGAGCTGCTTTAAGTCATTGTGCTGTGAGCTTTCATGAGTTACCAACATGCCCAATGCAAGTTGCAGATCTGGCAATGAATCTCCAGAGAAAGGCTTCCAGACCTCTTCCATATCCAGGACTTTGTGATCTTTCTCATTAGTTCAGCAACTGTCACCTCCAGCTAAATTATTATGAGGCCCAAGAGATTTTTGTTTAAACCTTATTGTGACCTCATGACGGATTGAAAAAAAAAAAAGCACCATGACTTGTTCTATGTCTCTTCATCATGGTTTACCAAACCATATTTCAATGATCATTAACACTCTGGGTAAAATTATGTCACCTGATTTGGAAAACCCTACGAACACGTTGGGACTTCTGAATAAATAGACCCAGGATTTCAGTTGCACAAAAATTAGAATCTCTTTATCCATTAAAAATGGGTTCCTTTGAGTGGAGCAAATTCAGGACTGCTGCAGAAGCTGTAGGGAAGCATCAGTCTTCTTCCTGGTTGTTTATTTGTTTATTTGACTTCCCACTGTAGTCTGCAGATCTGAGTTATCTGGGGGTCTCCCATCCATCTTACTTGTGTTTGGGTTGTTTGTTATTATTGTTGTTGTTTTTGAGATCAGCAGTTAACAGGTTCCAAGATAATAGGAATTCAGCAAGGTTTCCTCTGCACTTGCTGCTCTGCTAGTCCTGCAGCTACTGACTTTATTGAAGAAACGATCCTCCAAGCTAATGCGATCCCCCCCTATACACACACACACACACACACACACACACCCCTAGCTGGGTCGGAATTCCACTTTCCAGAACGTCCAACCGAGGGCTCTGTTTGCTGAGAGCCTAACATAACTGGAGGGCACCATGGTGGAAAGGAAACTATCAATCAAGGAAAGATTTGTACGTAGAAAATGCAAGCCGGGATCGGAAACATAAAAACTTGCTCCGCGGAGGGATGTTCAGCCTCTGGGGAATTGAGGCTTGGGCTGGGCAATAAACTATGTTCATAAAAGAGATCTCGGACATCCATTAAATAGGCGGCTCTCCTGGCAGGAAAGACGGATTTCGAGCGGGGCTGCGTCTTATCCATCTCTCTTACTCAAAATAATAATAATAATAATAACAATAACAACAACAACAACAAGCCCGCATCTTGCAATGTTACACTGCAACTGTTAAAAAGAAGTGATTGCCACGGGAATATTAATATTTGCAGTGGCATTTAAACTGTTTCGGGCCGCCGGCGGTCGGCGCAATTTAGCATGAACAAGGAAGGAGGCTGAGGTTCGTTGCGCGTTTCGCTAAACCTCGCGGCAGTGACGGATGGCGGGCAGCGAAGCCAGTCTTCTATCAGGCATTCGCCCACCTTTACATCGAAAAGGACGCTACCTTCCTGCCGGTCTGGAGGATGGGGATGAACCGACGTTCATTTACTTTCCAGCTACTTCTTGACAGTCCGGGACGCGGCACTTTTAAGCGATTCCCCAGTCGGAGCAAACACCGCCCGGTACCCGGTACCAGAGAGACGAAGGCGGCTTTGGTCCCGGGAAAAGAGGAGGCGCGTCCGACTCGGATACTCTTCCTTATTCATGGTCCGCCGTTTTCCGTGAAATGCGCTTCCAAAGATAATAATAGCAAAGCCAGACAGCAGCTTCTGGACGGGAGCTTCCATGTTATTGGCCGTGCTGGCAGCGGTTAATAGGAATTAAAGGCCGAAAGACAAGGGGCCACCAGGTTTCTTTTAACCAAGTACTGGGTGGGCCATGCTGGTTGGCTATTTTAGTACATACAGTCCCAGCAAGTGGAGGGGATGGTGGAATTTAATCTGATGGAGCCAGATTAAAGCATAGCAAATCAATATGAAATAATATTGCATTTAAGCAATGAAGAAATTATTTATTTATATTTCATCTTTATGAATTTTACAAACAACTCATAGTAGCGGACATATCCAACACTTCCTCCTCCTATTTTCCTGACAACAATAACCCTGTGAGATGCATTGAACTGAGAGTGACTGCCCCAAAGTCACCAGCTGGCTTTCATGGTTAAGGCAGCACTTGAACTCAAGGTCTCTTGTTTTCTAGCTTGGTGCCTTAATCACTAGACCAAACTGGATCTCTTGATTAAGTGATGCAAAGAAAGTGGTTCAGCCTCAACTTATGCTCAACTCTTGCTGGACCAGCCTAGGGAGACCCTACAGCAATGCAGTCTATATTGGCCCTTTGCAGGTTGTAGAACAACTATCAGCAAAGAGGTTAAGAGTCTTCAGGAAATGAAGCATATTACGGTTCTATTTTACATCTGAGTAAAAATCTACTCAGAGAAATCCACTCAAATCCAGAGGATGGTAGAGGACAGGAAGGCCTGGAGGAACGTTGTCCATGGGGCTGCGATGGGTTGGACATGACTTCACAACAACAACAACAACAACAACAACAACAAATCTACAGACTTAATGCAGAGTTGGGATTTCAGTGTAATTCCATTGGGATTACAGTTACAGTGCAAATGTAAAAAATGATGAGTAACACTTTAGAAAGATGTGGTTAAAGCAAGTGGTTCAGAAATAGATACAGAGATAGGAACAAATAGAATAGGATGAGATAACAGGAGTGGGGGAATATTTAGTTTCTTGTTTGTTGAGGTGCTGTTGAACTATATAGATTGGAAACTGTTTCTGATCTATAGTGTATCCCCATTTATCTTCATTCATCTATTATTAGTTACAATGAAGTTTCTGAATAAAAATGAAACTAGAATTAGATAAAGATGTTGTCATTCAAAGCAAAGATGTCATGAGAGAAATACAAAACAATCAAGTGATATATATATATTATTGGAGCAATTTTGCTTGATGCAAAATTGATGGAGGCCTTTTTGTTTATATAGAATTCAGTGGTTTCCTAGTTGCTGAACAAATCCTTTAACTTTATTTTGTTGTATTCTATTAGGTTAACGCACAAAAGAAAACCAAAACCAAAAAAACAAATGACCAAGAAAATTTCATACCAGTCATTTACTAGGGAAACACATTATTTTGTTCCTTGTTAAAAATTAGAAGAGGAATATGTGGTTTGATAAAATTTTCAATGTAATTTGAAAGCTATGAATGTGAAAGTAAATAAAAATATATTTGAATATAAATGATTCAATTGGCTTTCAGCATTTTACCTGTAATGTGTGGAAGTAGAAAACCAGTGTCCCCACACTGATGCACACATCCCTCTGATGCAGCTATTCTGAACTAATGGTCAAGGATAATGACATCTCTAAACAGATTTTGGCATCCCTCAATATTCATCTCTGTTAAAATGACTAATTAAATGAAAATACCTTTTGAGAAACATCTCTCATAACCCGGGAAATCCAATAGATCACTGTTTGTTTTCCTCATCACTGAAAACATGTAAAAGAAAACTCAATTCCATTTCTTCATAACTTTGTGTACTTCTGGAATGTTTAATGTTTAACTATATTTCCTTTCACAGTTGCTGGTTAAATTAAGCAGGGATAATAGTTATAAGTTGGCTCATGAGAAGGTCATTTAGTTGGGGAAAGCTGCCCTCTTTCCATTCCTCAGTAAAAAAAAAAATAATGTAGTAGCAATCTGTATCTGAAAATTCTACCTGGGAAGTTTTCTTGGTCATCTTACAGTTTAGTAAATCCAGGCTTTTTGTTTGTTCAGCAGGGCACCCGAGCCAATCTCAGCTCTGTTACAAAAGTATAGCTATACTACGCATATATTCATTCAGTACTATGCTGTACTTCCCCTTCATCCCAACTTGTAAATAGATATCTGGAAGAGCTTTGCAAAACAATCCAAACATAGTGGTTGAGTCCAATCATTATGCAGAAAGCTGTAAATATAGTTCAGCTACTGTGGTTTATGCCTCTGTGAATTAGTTGTAGTTTTGCAGCATAGAGATGGAAATAAACCAACCAGGCAGGTTTAAGACTGAACTGTTTCTGCCATCTCTTTAGAAGAGGTGAAAAAGGAGAAATGTGGAACAACTTTCACCCTAGATGTGGGAAAACAAACAGCCAAGAACTCCGAGACACAAGACTGAGAAGACGTGGAGCAATTTAAGCAGGAAGTTAATATCAGGAGTCAAGAGTAATCAATCTCTGTTTCTCTGAAACAGCGTGAAGAGGCAAATAAAAGTTCGGCACCTGATGTAGGGCAGCAGCTGAAAGCTGGTTGATTCTCCCTCCCCTTTCTTCTCTTTCTGTGTCATTCTCCTCAGTGCCTCCATTCATCACATTGTCACTGTCCGTTCTGGCTTCCCCTGGTGTTTAACTTGCCTCAGAGCTGATGGCACAAATTTAATTTGTTACAGGCAAAGGAGGGGTGATCTGAGCCTTGCCTGGGGCCACTATTGCTATAAATGGTGTCAGGTGGATGTATTGTTCCTTAATGGTGGCTGGCTGGTGCAGATAGAGGTGGCACAAGAACCAAACTGATTAAATTAAACCAAATTGCTTCTTTTTTCATCCTGCAAGTAGGCAGCTTTTGCCAAAAGACAATAACTTTGGAGGCAGATGCTCTTCAGAAGCAGAGGAGCAATTAATATTTATTACAAAAGGCTCAACAGATAAAATGGCCTTCCTGCCCGAGTCTGGTGCCCTCCAGATGTGTGGGCTACAACCCTCACCATCCCATCATCAGCATGCCTATGAGGAGGCTGCCCTTTGAAGGGCAGCAGGTGGGGAAGGCTGAATGGAAGGATACAGCCATACTTTGGAAATAGGTGGAGCTCTTCAATTACCATTAGCAATGCAATTCTATGCATGGATTCTCAGAAGTGAGTTCCACAGGATTTCCTTAGTAAAAGTCCATAAAACTGCACCATAATGGTTTCCCTTTTAATGCTGATTTTGAAACTTGGTATTACGCTAAAGTTTCATCAGCTCTCAAAAGTAACTCTTTTATTATATTTTATATTGTATTGTTTATATTTTATTATAGAAAACTCACCTCTATCCTATTTACACATTGGTTCATTTTATCTATTTTGTTATTAATTTTAATGTTTTATCTTTTAATACTCAATATTTTAACATACTTAACCTCTTAATTTTTATATGGTTATTTTTGACATTATAAGCTGCTGAGAATCACTTGATGCAGAAATGAATGGCATATAAACTTCATAAATAAATAAAAATTTGCTATTTGGAATAAAGTGGTTTTTTTAAAATGGTGCTTAAATCTGTGGGAGTAAAACAATATTAATTTTAAAAAATTATATAAACTTTAAAATATACTCACCTTAGGCATATAGGGAGAAATTTTCTTTTTTCTATCACAGAAAATTTGTGAGAGGGTACTGATAATAGTGACCTTTATTATATGCTGGCAATATCCTATTAGTCAGATGACACTAATAAAGTCTTTTACTTTATTACTAATTTCTTATATTCCAAACCACATAGATCTGGTCCAGAACAATATAAGAATGACAACCCCATGATACTCTGTTATTGAGGTATAACTATATTAATTGCAGATAAAATATATAGCAGTAGCAATAGCACTTAGACTTATATACCTCTTCACAGTGCTTTACAACCCTCTCTAAGTGGATTACAGAGTCAGTCTATTGCCCCCAACAATCTGGGTCCTCATTTTACCCACCTCAGAAGGATGGAAGGCTGAGTCAACCTTGAGCTTTCTGGCAAAACAAAATGTCTTCAGGTTTCTCAAAGCAAGAGCAGATCTGGCGTGGTTGGTCTCCCAGTTTTGAGGATGGCCTGATCACCTGCAGTTACCTGGAAAGTCTAATGTTTTTTTCAGAGAGAGCATTGTGCTACGGATAGAGTAGGAGGCATCCATCCTGTGAAAAGAATTGTAAGGATGCCAGGACCAAAATAACATGTGTTCCCAGGATAAAAATTAAATTGGATTCAGTGTAAATTAAACGTAGATACAATTATATTAAAGTGATTGAATGCAATTGCCTTCTGCCTATTTAATAGGAACGTACTTATGTGCTTTACTCAATCAGTGCACAGAACAGCCAAGTTATGCATGCCATGCACCCAGAACAAAACATTATGTTCAGTCCAAACCATTGTACATTTGGTCCAAACATCACCCAGAGCGTGGACGTTCCAAGCATTTCAGGATGGGAGACAATAAAGAAGGGGCAGTGCTGATAGTTTGGTGTTTGAAGGAGAAAAGTAAATGTGGGCCAGTTTCGTTATGTCATGTTTGAATGGGAAGGGAAGGGAAGAAGGAATTGTGCAAAAATTTATCTAGGCTGAAACGTAGAACAATCCAGAGCTTCTAGGTTTCAGTTTGATTAATTATGACCTGCCCAGAACCAATCCAACCGAATTCCTGTGGAACGATGTTTTTTTTTCTATGCACAAAACACGTTTTAAGAATGTTTCTGACTTTTAAGCATTTTCCCATTCAGTCACATTAAAAATTAGCTTGGAGGCAATTTGAGGAGGGGTTAAAAGCAAGGATTAGGGTTAGGGTAAACTGAATTCTCTAGGCGCCAAAGGAAAGCTCTGAGATGGACCTCCAGCCCAACATCACTTGGAATGTATGGCTACAATTGAGAGAACAAAGTTGTTCTGTTTCCTTGTAATGCACATTCAAGCTGCTTTTGAGAAGAAGGATATCAAAGCAGAGGGTAGTTGCTTAAGTACTGGTCCCAGCAGATTTGGGCTGGAAGATGGCAGCAAAGAGTTGAAATGTTCTGGATTTCTTTGCTGTCATCTTATGGTCATCCTAGTCTGCCATGCTGACCCACAGCCCATTTTTGCCTACTGTTCCATCTCCTGCTGATAGCGCCATTCTAGAACAGATAACTAGGTTCCCCCATAAGAACATGTCGGCCCTCAACCAGACCACAATTAAGTTTGTTTGGTTAAAAAAAAAATATTGAAGATAACAGAATGACAGAGTTAGAAGGGACCTGTTATTCTGTAATCAATCTTTTTTTTTTTAAAGATCCAGGTGGGACCCCAAGTTTTCTGCTATTATACTTACGCCGCTGAACTCTAAGGCTGCAGCCATCATTTTGAAAGCCACGTCTCTCCTGAGACTCAGTTTATCCATTTCTGCTCCGGATGTATCCCAACCTTCCATGGACTATAGCTGCCTAATGTATGGTTCACAAATCTCAGAAACAGTCAGGTGTTCCCAATACATTAGGACAGCCTCAAATTGGAGGAAAGTGCTGTTGATTGCCTGCTGTATTAAAAATTATTGCTGCACCTATAATTCCAAGAATGGGGAGGGCAGGAGCCATCTGTCTCATGTAGTCACTATTTTTAGACAGTTTTAAAAATAAGACCAGGTTGGTTCTGACATATCCCTCATTGGAAAAGTAACATATGGGCAAGCTTTCTAAGGGCCAGCTCATGCAACACATTTTAAAGGCATTGGTTTCACAAGTTCATCCTGTGATTGAAGTTCCATGGAGTTCAGTAACTAGAGTGTAATTCACAAGTCAGTTGCCACATGTGGAGACTCCAGAATATATCTATGTGTGCACACATGGCTCTATTTTGGAGTTTCATATCTACAAGCCTCAAAAATAGAACATGAAAATTATCATTTTGATTTTTTAATTCCAGCATTGAACACAAAGCTAGCTTGTCAGTATTTAGTTGCCAGTACTTTACTTGGCATATGGATCAATTTCCTGAAGTTTACATCTGGAGTTTCTGCTCCATTCACATTTATTTTACCCAAAGTAAATATTATTCCACATGTTGGGTAAAGAATAGAAAGAAAACCCTAGCAAAATAACTATATCTTTTGGCACCATTATGAGAAGTTCTTATTTAAGCAAACACTTGACTGAGCATGAGGAGAGGTTTAGTCATTTATTGCGGTATGTTATATTTTGTTACCTGCCCGCATCCCATCCTAGACTGCTGAGAATAGATAAGGTGGAGCAGCACCTCTGCTATTGGAGCTCATTCGTTCCAGTAAGAGGGATAACAAAACAGAGCAAATGTGAAGGAAATCCCTCGTTCTTCTCCACACTCCAATCTTATCAGCTTTGCTTACACTCTGCAACACCAAGGAGTCAAAAGCCACTCACAAATTATATTCTCAGCCCTATTAGCACAATAGGAAATCAACCCAATGCATAGAAAAGGAGGAGATGGACACTGTTCTTTTCTCTCTTTTTTTTTCTCAGTAAAGATATAAGCCAGTATTAGACTAGAAACATTTGTGCACCTTTCCTGTCAATCTTTAGATGCTAGGCAGGGATCCTTAACCAAAATCCTCAGAAATTTGTGGCCAGAGACCATGATGGCTGGAACTCCTGAGAATTACAGTCCATGACATTTGACATGGTCTGTGCCAAGGGTCCCCAACCTTGGCAACTTTTAAGACTTGTGGACTTCAACTCCCAGAATTCCTCAGCCAGCTTTGCTGGAATTCTAGGAATTCTAGAAGTTGAAATCCACAAGTCTTAAAAGTTGCCAAGGTTGGAGACCCCTGGTCTATGCAGTAGAAAATTGCGTCTGTATTTATTACTTCTTGAGATATCCAGCTCTTATTTGTATTGAAATGCAAAATTTAAGAGTGGCAATAGCAATGCAGCGTTACAGATGTAATATTCTTGTCGATTGATTGATTGATTATGTGTTATAAAATTGTTCCTTTTGGAGTTTAAAAAAGAAGCTTTTACTGTGGCTGAGATGACTTATATCTCAATAAACAAATCAGTGAATAGATTAGGCCTTTTTAACCATCACATTACTAGCTGAAATTTACTCATGTTTACAAAGATGCTGAAGAAGTAGAGAAGTAATTAATGCATTTCCCTAAAACATTGGGAAATTTAAATTTCAAAAAAGTTTAGAAGAACAGCAAATGCTTAATCTATCTACTTACTGAAGTTTTAAATTAGTGGTCCCCAACCTTGGCGGTCCAGTCGGGGGAGGAGAGGGGAAGCGGGGTGCTCAAGAGTGGGCTGGCGCATGCACCCATTACAGCTCTACTCACACAAGAAAGAAGAGAGAGGCCTTTTTGGGGTCATAATTCAAGGTCATAAGTCACTTTTTTCAGTGCCATTGTAACTTCAAACAATCATTAAATGAACTATAGTAAGTCGAGGACTACCTGTATTCCTTGGGGATTTTTGTATACAGCCTAAGAACAATCCAGAAATATTTTCCATGGGAAAAATTATTGGGACAACTGTGTAGATTTTGCATGCAAAGCATTCTAGATCTAATCTGTATAGGGAGTTGAAGCTGAGACCAGATAGGCAGCCCTTAGCTAGGCAAATGCGAGGGTTTTTTTATCTCTGAAAAAAGAATCTTTTGTACACTTAATTGCTGCATGTGTCTTTTTAAAAGTTTAATTTTGTTGCTATTGATAGAAACCTCACACACCTCAAAGAGTGGATCTTAACAATAATCTATAGCACGTGAGGAAAAGACAGTTTAAAGAAAGAGGGAACAAACTTCTGACAGAGGGGAAGAGGTTAAGTGTATATTTCAAGTATCAGCCATTTTGGGGTCAAGTAAATAACAAGGAGTTTCGGGAGCAAGACCTAGATGCGGGACTATTTTGTTAAAAGTTAAGTTTCTCCCTTCTCTTTCCCTCTGCTGATTTTCCAGAAAGCACCCCAAAGACCTCTGCCAGTTGCAGTCCTGCTCCTGATTCCCCAATGAGTTCCAGCGACTCTGTGAAAAGCTTGACGGAACTGGTCCAGCAGCCCTGCCCGGCCATTGAAACCAATAAGGAAGGCAAGCTGCAGGAGTCGAGCGAGGCCTCGACTTCGGATTCCCACTGCACAACCCCATTGCCTCTCTCCGGCCATTCATCACTCAGCATTCAGGAACTGGTCGCCATGTCACCGGAACTCGATACCTATGGCATCACCAAGCGGGTTAAAGAGGTGCTCACGGACAACAACCTTGGTAAAAAAAAACAAAAGAAGTGTATGTGTGTGTGTTTCTGATTGCTGTTAAGGTAAAGCAGAGGTCTTCAAACTTGGCAGCTTGAAGACTTGTGGACTTCAATTCCCAGCTATGCTGGCTGGAGAATTCTGGGAGTTGAAGTCCGCAAGTCTTAAAGC
>JANHFM010001966.1:71072-86250 GCA_032468115.1 Grayia smithii
TGTGTAAAGTGTGAAAGTTGGTTTTTGAGCTTTTTTGTAGATCAAAAAAGGGCAAAGAAGTGACGTCAACTTGGCCATGCCCACCTGACCACCAAGCCACACCCACCAATTAAGCCACGCCCACAGAACCAGTAGTGAAAAATTTTAGATTGCACCCCTGCTCTGTAGAGCAGGGGTGTCAAACTCTATTTCACTGAGGGTCAGATCAGGGTTGTGTTTGACCTCAGAGGGCGTGGCCAGGGTGGGCATGGCCACCTTGATGTCACATGTGTTGGGGACACCTGTGGTGGCCCGAATGCTCTGCCAGAGAAAACGGGCTCCCAAGCTCTGTTTTTGGATGAGACAGCCTCCTGCAACCCTCTGCAAGGCAAAACGGAGCTTGGGAGGGCCCTCCTGAGTTCTGTTTTTGCTGGCAGAGGCACTGCGGGCCAGTCCTTCACTGTTTCCAGGGCAACCTTGACGGCCAGATCTAAGTACTCTGTGGGCTGTTTGACACCCCTGCTGTAGAGGAAAATTTTCTATAGAATAACTAAGTAGCGTTACTGACTTTATATTAACATACACCTTCAACGCTTCCTTTTATTAATCCTGATTTTATTAGTACGGTTTATTAATCCTGATTTTATTAGTACGTTGTATGGTAAGATGCCATATTTTGTCTATGGAGATTCTCAGTCATCCAGGTCTCAAAGGTACTTTTTGTTTTTCTTCAAAACAAACTATTGAGGAAGAAGATGTTTCGCTATTTCTTTAAATAAATAGTTCCTGTCCAAAAACAGACCAACGGCTTCTACACTGGAATCGGTTCAGCCCCGCTTGTTTGAGTAGAAAACAAACAAACCATACTTGGAGGCAACCCAGGCAGCCAAAAAGCAGAAAAACAAGGACACAGTTGATTGAGGTGACTGGGAAACACAGTTTTAGATTACTTACCTCTTTTAGTTTTTTAGCCCATGGTTTCTGAGCCTTCCTAAATCCGTCTTCCGCTTCCTTCGCTTCCTTAAATCCACCTATCATTTGCTTGTGAAAGGAGTCCTTCTGCCAGTTCTTTATCTTTTCAAAATCCTCGTTCATTAGAGCACTTTTTACTTCTAGGTGTAATTCGCTTACTTTTTCCGCTTCAGACATAAATGCATGCCAAGCCCTTTCAACAGTCCCATACTGTGGCCCTGAATGCAATGGAAAAAATGATATATCTGCAAAGTGCACACACCCGCACACACACATTAGAAAAACATGTTACTGTTCTTACTATCCCCAAATTACCTTAAATTGGACAGGAAAGGGAATGGCCAAATGATTAAGGGTTTTGTTCTTTTGACAGAAAAGGGTGAGGAAATACTGGCACAATGTTCAAAATTATATAATGATTATATAATGACTATGACCAATTGTAAATATCCTAATCTCAAAGTGAGATATTGCTGTGCAATTTTAGGTATCTTAGATGTATCTGAATCCATTTCTTTCTTTTCTGACCTAGGCTTCCTGAGTCAGTAAAACATCCGAGTAGTCCCAAAAACCTCTTTTATTGCAACAGCTGTGAATTCTGTTCATTCACAGATGAGTCCCAAATAGTTATAAGCAGTCCTTCAGGATAAGTCCTTTGGGATAATCACCCACCTTTATCTCCCTTGACACGCTGCCAAAGACCTAATTAGCAAAGCCACATGGAGTCCAGAACCAAACAGAGCTGCAGACTTTGAACGGAATTAACAATGTTGCTTCCTGCAAAGGCCACGTGTCTTTGCTCCTCTTTTAAATCTTATGGAAGGGGCCAATCATCTCCAAGCCTTACTCCCAAGTTGTCACTTTTGTTTTAACTGTTCTTGCCTTCTGGCAGCTCTGTGCATGAACACACTAGAAACAGGCTCCCCCTGTTCCTCTGCCTCTCTGATGTCCGACTCTGGAGGCTCCGGAGTCCGCACGTAACTCCCAGATGGCTCTGGCCCCATCTCTGCCTCCAATGCAGAGCCCTCATCCGAGCCTTCCCCAGACTCCAGGATTGACCCATGTTTCTCCCCAGCCTCCTCACTGTCCGACTCTGCTGCCAGCTCCACAGGCTGCTGGCAGACAACAACACCTTCTGGCTTCCATATGTAACTTGCTTTATTTGCATTGATCGGTGAACCCAGAAAGATTATGATCACATGCAGGATTCAGAAAACTAGTTTGTCTTCTCAATGTACTGGGCTGATGACATATTGCAACAGTACTATGTTTATCATAAAATTCTGAGCTAGATCAGACAGCAAAATATGGAAGTCTCAATATGATCAAGGAGACTATCTCACAGAGAATTTACTAGGCAGAAGGTGGCCAAACACCAAACAGTAGTTCAGTTCACAGAACACGTTAACTATGTCAGTTAACACTCCGCCAGGAATTATCCAAAACCAAAGACAAGATACAGAAGGATGAAAAAAAATAATGCAATCCTCAAAATCAACTGTAATCACTGCAACCAATTCTACATGGGACAAATATCATGTCAACTAAAAACCAGGATCCACGAAAACTGGCTGGCAGTCAAACGCCCCGATTCCAAATCCACAATCTCTACCCACACTGACACCAAACAGCAGCAGTTTGATGGGAGCAACCCAAAAATCATTGGCCACACTACCACCCGCCACGCTTGTGAGTTCATCGAAGCCTGGCACTCCACAAGCAATTCCATCAAGACACATTGACCTACAAACAGCCTATGAACTCCTCAGAATCCAAATAACCTGCACAGCCAACCAGAGATAGCACCAAACCTCAATCATACCACGCAACTCCCCACCAACCAGTAGTTCACCTTCCAATGACCCTGACCTGATGATACCTGATGATATCACAAGACTCTCACTGATGACTCACAGATGACCCATCACAAGACTCTCACTTGACATACCCACACCTGAAGCCCTTATAAATAGAAGAACACTGACACTGACACCCCCTTAAACTCCACTGAAGATGTTACCTAGTTTGGCAATGAAACGTTCAGAAACCATCCCACAAGCTCAGAGAATGAACCTTCACCCTCATCCTACACCAGAGCTATTGCAAATCTTGAACTGTTTTTCCTCTTAGGAATTCCATCCATGAAATCCTTTCTAGTCTTGCTCTTAATTTGTTAAAATCAGCACTCTTAAGGTTTAAAATACTAGTCCGATTGGTTCAGTTACTTGTAGTTGCATTATGGTGAATTCAAGTATGACATGAGCACTCTTCCCCAATGTCCTGTATCTTCTACTCACTTAACACTCTCTCTCTCTCTCTCTCTCTCTCTCTCTCTCTGTGTGTGTGTGTGTGTATGTGTGTGTGTGTGTAAGCTATTAAACAGTGGAACATTTTGGCTCCCACAATTGTAGGTGCTGCATAGTTCGAAGTCTTCAAGAAAAGATTGGACAACCATTTGTCCAAGGTCTCCTATCTTGGGCAAGGGGTCGGACTAAAAGACCTCTAAGGTCCCTTCCAAGGTCCCTCCCAACACTCTGATTCTACGTGATAGAAATGGCTATAATAAGAGTGCAGAACTAGGCTATCTGGAGAATCAGTGATGAATGGCAAGGGTAATCTTGGGTGAAAACTGGCAGGAAAGGAACTACTGTATTGTTAACAAATTAAGAGTGAAAGGGGACCAGTTGAAAAAAGCAAGAGATCTTGTTAGGAGGTACAGTAGTAAAAAAAAAAAATACTAAATATTCACCCAAAAGAATTGAATCAAAATATCTTCTGTGCAATCTCAAATACGAGAACTGTCCAGGCACATACCTGGCTCAATGCAGCAAACTGAAATCAATGCAAAAGTAAATGCTCTACAATATGTAATGTCTGTTATGAAACTGCATTTTCTTAACATAATTAAAAAGGCAGATATTGGGCATCAATATATATATTCCAATGATGGTTTCTCCAAAGTATTATCAAGATGTTATTTGTATTTCTTTGTCATTTATTACCTCCACAAATGGAATACAAAGTTCTAAAAGAATCCATGTAGGATTAAGGATTAAAATGATTAAGCAGCTATTTGCAAAAATTTACATTTTTATTTACTGTATTTTTTGCAGTATAAGACACTCTGTACTATAAGACACACCTACCTTTTTTGGGGCGGAAAACAAAAAAAAAATCTGGCTCTGCCTCCCAGCAGCAATTTGCCTCCTTGCAGCAAACAGCAAACAGCCTGTTTCAGTTTTAACACAGCCTGATTAGCACAAAGAAAAAAAAGATGTGCCTCTGCCTCCCAGCAATTTGCCTCCTTGCAGCAAACTGCGGAGGCCGAAAATGGGGCGCGCGGAGGCGGCAATAGTTAGTGGCAATCCCTGCAGTCTGAAACAACTGATGGTCGGGAGGCCAATCCAACCAACAATCAGCTGCTTGTACTAATCAGGCTGTGCTAAAGCTGAAACTTGAAACGGGTTGTTTGCTGCAGAGGCAAATTGCTGGGAGGCAAAGGCCAAAGGGTGGAGGCCAGCATGTGGGCAGGGCTACATTCAGTGTATAAAATGCATCCAAATTTTCACCCTTTGGGGGGGGGGGTGCATCTTATACTCTGAAAAATACAGTAATTTTTTTAAAGCCTTCATACAAATCAGCTTCGAGATTATTTGATAAAAATTATAACTCTATTTCCTGAAGCTTGATCCCTGCAAATGTCACTGATGTATCCAGGAAGACGTTTTGGAAATGGAAATGAAAATGGTTTGCCTGTACCTTCTTTTGGGATGGGTTTTCCACTTCTGAGTCAAATCTAAGTCGTAGAATTTATTTGTATATCTTTCTTTTTATAGATCAGATGACCCCTCAATCCCCTACCTTGAATGCCACTGAACCTTAACTAGACTGGCCCAGGTGTAAACTGCTAGTCTGAGAAGATTCCTGTAAAATATGAATAAGCAATAAAGTAGCTACTTGAACTCTTCCCATTTGGATCTAGTTTGTTCACACCTGACAAATATCAACAACACATCTACCGTCTACATAACTGGGTAGACCAGGTTGCCCTGGCAAAAAATATTTCCCCTGGTATAGCCGACAAAGGGAGGAGAGCAGGGGTGGGTTCTACTTATCTTTACCACCGGTTCTCTTCATGCACGTGCTTTGCGCGTGATTGTCGCACACATGCGAGTGAAGTGAGCATGCGCGCCAAACAGGTGCTCCGCACATGCGTACTAAATACTTTCCTGGCATACAGCTCAAAACAAGCACTCTGCGCATGCGCAGAGCAGTTTAGCCCAGCTGATGGGTGCTTTTTAGTGGATTGTTGCGCCTCAGCTGAGCTAAACTGCTCAGAAATAAAGGAGAAATGTAAGTATAGATGGGTGGGTGGGCCCAGCTCCCAGCTGCGGAGAACCGGTTCGGTGACATCACACCATCACCGCTACCGGCTCGCGCGAACTGGGCCGAACCGGGAGCAACCCACCACTGGAGGAGAGCCTGTGGCTTAGAGATTAATACATCTACCTAATATGCAAGTAGCCCAGGTTTGAATCCCAGAAGGGTATAGATAGCTGATGAGAGCTAAATAGCTTGAAATAGATCTATACTGGTCTCCCTTTATTTCTTTGTCTGTAAAACATAAATTTAGCCTTTCTGATCTAAGAGGAAAGTGTTCTTGTGGTTTTTCAACTTTTCTAGAAATGTTCCAAAGTAGAAACAAACTGTTTAAAATTTAAAAATACCCCCAGTTTGATAAAACAGTATTGGAACACCTATTTCTGTAGTCAAAACAGGTCCAAAACATATGCAGAAGCATGATCATGTTTACCTTTTTCTACAAGTTGTTTCCATCGTTTTGCCCATTCAGTTAACTGTTGAGCATAAGCCTTCTCTATTCTTGCCCGCTCATGAATACAGTTCATAAGATCACCACAAAGTCTATATCCATCATCGATGCGCCTCACTGTCCGCTTGTAATTTCCAACCTGTCAAAAGGATAAAACATTTACAAATACATCTTGCAATGTCAAAACTAGTTTCCAATTTGGTGAAAACCGACTGGACACATATAAGCTTGAATCAAACTGTCTTCATTTCCTTTAATATACATTATTGAACTTCTAGTAATAAAACTAAACTTGTAGGCTTGATTACCAGTTTCTGATTATCTGAATACCTGCTTTGACTGCAGTCAAATAAAGCCCATTTCTGATCTAAAATGCTATCCAGTGTTAGTCAGTTTGTCTAGTGGGTTAAGGCACCAGGCTAGAAACCCAAGAGACTTGTGAATTCAAATAGCAATAGCAACAGCACTTAGACTTATATACCACTTCACAGTGCTTTACAGCCCTCTCTAAGTGGTTTACAGAGTCAGCATATTGTCCCCAACAATCTGAGTCCTCATTTTACCCACCTCAGAAGGATGGAAGGCTGAGTCAACCTTGAGCCAGTGAGACTCGAACTGCCTAACTGCCAAATTGCAAGCAGCCGGCAGTCAGCAGAAATAGCCTTCAGTACTGCATTCTAACCACTGCACCACTGCAGCTCTTACCCTGTCCCTTGCCCTATCTTACGGAATACCTTCCCCTTAAGTTTTGGCATCCCTGACCCTTTTATCTTTCCAGAAGAGTGTAAAGGTTTAACTGTCCCCCAAGGCATTGGAAAATGTAAGGTTGGAGCCTGAAGTTTGTTCTGTTCAATGGATTGGATATTGTTGGCTAGGCATAAGGTTGTACCATATTTGGTTTTTATTATTGTGAGCCATCCAGAATTGGCCACAAGAGAGTCGTCCAAATAAATAACCACCTACCCAAACAAATGACTTCTGTGTAGATTTCAGAGGAGCAGTCCTTTTCATATTAACTTGGACAGTCAGTGTGGTGTAGTGATTAAGGTGTTGGGCTAGGAACAAGGAAACCTGGGTTTCCTACCCTAATCTTGGTCATGGAATGCAGCTGTAGCCAATCTCCTCTTCCTCTTATCACTGACAGGTTCTGCTACAAGTTAGGCAATAAACAAAACTCGTTGATAACTGTTACTGTGAAAACTAGGTGAATACAGTGCAAAACAAGCAGACTCTGCACTTAATTGCAACAAATGCTAGGAAAAATAATCCTCCCTCCATATTTCCTTGGGCAATTTTTTAAAAAAATTCTCAAATAGTCTGCTTATCTTATAAAGATATCAGGCATACAAGAAGTGTGATCCCTAGACAGCTTGCCCAACTGTGATCCAGAGACAGCTTGTCTTCTCTGGCTGCAAAGTTTTCTAGAACGTTTGGTTCCTTTCCCTGCAGTTTGTGGGTTTGTGATGACTTTAAGGGATAACATGGATGCCTTAAGCTTTTCTGATACTTAAGAACCTTCCTTTAAGAATGGGCCCTACCCATCAATGCAAAACCTGGAAAGGCTTATGGTTAACAGAAGTAACAGGACATCAGAAGAGTTCAAAGTGCAGCACTACTAATTTTGTCTTTAAAATAATAACTTAGTGAGGTAGGTTGGATTGGGAAAGAGTGATTGGCCCAAGTTACCCAGTGACCTCATTGGTCCAGTGAGGACATGAAGCTGGGTCTCATCAGTCCAATACAGATGGTCCTCACTTATAACTGCCTTGTTCAGCAACCATTTGAAGTTGCAATAGTATAAAAAAGTCAGATTTATGATCAATCTTTGCATATTTGACTACTGCAGCATCCTATAGTTGCAGGACTATTATTCAGGCATTTTGTAGCTCACATGCATTAAGGAACAGGACCATTACAGAATCCATCATCACATGATTGCTATTTGTGTGCTTCCCAATTGGCTTGTGTCAAGCAGAGTTAATGGAAAATGTGGAAATAAAATCATAAGTCGTGCTTACACGATGTTTTGCTTAAAGACTATGGTGACACACTTAATAACTGAATGAGAAGTAAGGTCATAAGATTTTTGTCTTGGCAGCTGCAGTTTAGCAGCCAGAGATTAGCAACAGAGCTGTTGGTCCCAATTTTGACAGCTAAGCGAGGACTTCCTATATTCTAATGCATCAGGGTTTATTTCAGAGTAAGTTTGCACAGGATTTCATTCCTTTTGTAATTAATATATGCTGGACTGTACTCAGAAGCAAATATTTCATTTTTTGGACAATGTTTCCAAGGTCCCAGTGCAGTCTGGATGGGAACTTCTCCCATGAGACATTTCTTCTCAGTGCCAGGAAAGCTTTACTTGAATTTGCATATTTGCAATTAAGACAGTGAAGGTCTGGCTGAAGAGCTGTAACTAAGCTGCTTTCTTTCTATTGCAGTCTTGAAACAAATTGAGGTGGGACACAGTGCTTACTTTATTCTTTCTCTACTGCCACCCCCCAAGCCTGGGCTTTTTTTTTTGTTCTTTAACAAATTACTGCTTTTCTCTGCCAAGAGAACAACTTGGCTAACTGAGAAAAATATTCCATACTGAAATTAATAAATCTGTTTTCACTAATTACAAACAAAGCTAAAGAGCAACAGAAGAGGCCCGGTTACATTTCTCTGAGTCAAAACAATATTAAATATGCATCAGGAGTAAATTTGTAGTGGAAAGAAAATTGTATTTTTTATTCATGCACTTTTTTTAGTTAGAGGATGAGCAGACTGTGGCTTTAGAATCCTTCTCCCAGTACATACACAGACCCTCACACAGTGCATTTGTAGACACACACATATACAAAGGGCTTAATTTAAAACATATTGTTTTATATGAAAAATTAACACGCATTTAAACTATTCGTTCTAAACATCGTTCTAAATAAGAAATATTGGATCAAGCCTCCCATCCTTCTCAGTCATTGAAAATGCTAAGAACTATAGTCCCAAATATCCAGAAGGCACCAGATAGGATGAATATATATATATATAGGCAGATTCTTTACTTTATTCCATTAAGATGGGGTATTTTTAGAGCATGGTTGTTAAATGAGTCATACATAGCTACAGTATGTCTATTCAGCACCCTAAAACAAATAATCCCTCACCCCCCACACACATTATGTCCTAGGGTACTACATACAAGTCTTTCACAATACACATCTTCAGTTTTGTGTTAATCAACTCTAAGGAGTTTTTTTACAGTTATGTGTGTATGTAAAAATTCCACATCTATAGCATCTAATTGCTCATCTACTCCCAAACTGTTGCAATTTTATTTGAGCTTGCAGTCTTTTTTAGTTCTGGTACTTCCTTATCTATGGAGGTAGGGATATACTTTCTCTCATGTTTTGGCTGCTGCAGTGCCTTGAAGGGATGAAGAGCCATGGTGGCACAGTGGTTAGAATGCAGTACTGCAGGCTAACTCACTGCTCACTCCAGGAGTTCGATTCTGAACTTCTGAGATCAGTAAAATGAGGACCCAGATTGTTGGGGGCAATGTGATGACTTTGTAAACTGCCGTAAAGTTGGCTGTAAACCACTATGAAGTGGTATATAAGGCTAAGTGCTATTGGGTAACATTAACTCACTTGCTCTCAGAGAGGAATGCTATTCATGGCTGTAATTTCAAATCTGTCAATGAGATCTGAAATATTTTTAATAGGCAATTGATGGTTCTACTGTTAATACAGAAATGTTGGTCATGACCTAGTAAACGTTAAGTATTTGAGGCCACAATGAATTCATAAGATCAGGTTATATATCTGCCTTGAAATCAGATTGATCTAAATGCTGTACTATATTAAAGCTCTTTATGCCTTGCATATTTTTTTTTTTGCAATTCCTCTTAGGTGTAATCTCCTGTAAGTTACAATGATATTATAGGGCATTTTTTCTGCAAAAAAGGCACAGTTTATATCTAAACATAAATCACTCTCAGAAAGAGAGAGGTAAACTTCTCAAATATAGGTAGTCCTTGACTTACAACCACAATTGAGCCCAAAATGTCCATTGCTAAGCAAATAAAATTTTAAGTGAGTTGCACCTCATTTTATGATCTTTTTTGCCACAGTTGGTAAGTGAATCACTGCAGACGTTAAGTTGTTAAGCAAAACTGGCTTTCCTCATTGATTTTGCTTGTTGGAAGCTAGCTGGGAAAGTTATAGATGGTGATTGTATGACCTCAGGACAGTACAACTGTCATAAATACATGCCAATTGTCATGTGCCAAATTGTAATCATGTGACTATGAGAATGCTACAGTGGTGGTGAGTGTGAAAAGTGGTCATGAATCACTTTTAAAATGCCATTGTAACTTCGAATGGTTATTAAATGAATGGTTGTGAGGACTACCTATAAGACAGAAATATTGTTTGTTTTTCCCATCTCCACTCTTCTTGAAAAGTATTGAAATTTTTAGATTAATAATTTCTCTGTGCTTTAAACCTATATTATGTACCACATTTCACTACTCTCTTTTTTGATAATTGTTTCAATTATCTTCCCAGATCCAATGGAATCAAACTAAACCATTATCCCAGGAAGAAATTGTTTTATATTATGACTAAAAGTCCGATGGTTTGTGAACTGCAGCAATGGAAGGAGATCAATATCAATAAAGATAATAAAAAGGAATCTCCTAGAGTTTCATTATAAAATGATTTTCAAAGCAGTTTATTAGCAAGTAAAGAGGAAATTAATAGTTTGATGGACAGTAAATCAGTCTCCTCCTAATTCCAACCAGAATGACTTTTTTTAAAAAAAGGGAATAGATTCTTGGAAATATTAACATTTGGGAGATTTTACCAGAATTTTGAGCAGTGGAATGCTCTTCTAAGAATGGTCTTATGGGTTATCTTGTTGGCTTTAGCTTTGATGGAATTTGCTACATAATATAGGCCCCAGATTACTGGTTTCTGGCCTAGCTCAGCATATTGGGAAATTCACTTCTTTGTGTATTATTTCACTTCTCAAATTTCTAAGTCTAAGTCAAAGCAAAAATGTTTTATGGAAATTGGGGGATAAGGATGGTTTCAACCTGTGGTGATAACTGCAGATGCTGGTATGAAAGGAAGAGAAGGGTCAAATATTTCCTGATACTAGCATTCTTATCTGAAATCTTGTGAGATTTGGCATTCTTGCCGAAAATGTCAAAAGGATTTCAGATAGAAACACTAACCATTTATAAAATTTGGTGAACTATTCAGATATTAAAATAACATATCAAATGTATTTATTTTTAAGAATCTGTATGGTCACTAAGAGTCAACAACAATTTGATGGCACATAATCACTATAAACAGGTAATCTATAATATTTTTTCTGGATTTCTGTTTTTAGAATGCAATTAAGAGTATTGTAGCATTTATTTTAAGAAACCAGAGTTTTATTGTAAGCTTTTCAAATCAGAATACTTGATGCATCTGATGACAGTAGCTCCAACAAGTCTTCCCTTTCCTGTTTGAACACTGCTACTTAAGAGATAATTTCTAAAATCCAGAATAAATTCTTTATGAATCAGATTTAGGATAAAGTGATTGTGAAAAAAAGAAGAGAGAGCAAGATGAGTGCAAATAATTTCTAACTTGTCTTAAAAGAAACTTCATTCTTTTGATAGAAAAGCAGGATCTGGCACATGCCAGACCATAGCACTAAGTTACAGAACTGGAAACCGGTAACACTTTCAAACTTCTTCCTATTCTGACAGTTTTCTAGTAAACCTGTTTACTTTTCTGCCTCTCTCAGTTTCTTTTTCTTGGTCCCTTCTTTTCTTTTCCATTGCCTTCCCCCTCCCCTTCCCCCCGGCAGTATCTTCTTGTGGATTTCTTTGCTCTTTTGATTATTTCCATAGTCCTTCAATGCTTCTGATTATGACACAATTTTAGATACTGTTAGCTGCTATGAGTGGTGGATATGGACTAGATTAGTGTACAAATTTTCAAAGGATTTGAAGTGTTTGTTCTGTGTAATTGTGTAATTTTTAAAACAAGAGGCATTCTTTTTATGATTATGAAGAAAAACATTCAGTAGATGGAGCAATGTTTAGAATCTGCAGCTTGTTTTTCACATTTTCTACTCACATAAGTCTGTAAGGAAAGAATAATCAAATACACACCATCAAACACACATACAGCTGATCCCTCATAATTCTAAAATTTAGCATCAACCAAATTACATTAATAGTTAATGGATGCAGGTGCTGCTTCAGACAATATATAGTTAAGCTATTGACTGCCACTAGGATGATCATTGATTCAGATGGTTTCAAAGAAGGGCTAGGTCTTTTAAGGGGTGTTCCCTTCGACTGTTCCATGGGTTCTCCATGATCAGTTATTTAATATAACTGGGCAGCAGGTTGCCTTAAATGTGACTTTTCATTTTGGCTATAATAGAAGAAAATATCCTTGAGCATAAGAATGTTCCAAAAGATGGAAAGATGTTGTGGCGAAATGGAATGGGAGTCAACTTTTACAAGTAAGGGGCATCTGTTGTTCCCCCTGAAACATGACATACTCTGTGCATTTCTCTTAGGCGGCAAACTGCAGAAGAACGGGAAGCAGAGCGGCAGCAAGCCAATCGCATCCTCATGCAGCTCCAGCAAGAGGCCTTCCAAAAAACCATCAATCAGCCTATCCAAGCAGACCCAATCTGTGTTCACAATTCCTCCCTCTTTGCCCTCCAGAACCTTCAGCCATGGTCGGATGACACTTCCAAGATCACCAGCGTTACTTCTGTGGCCTCTTCCTGTGAGTGAAATCTTAACTTTGCCTATGCATGGACTCTTGCATTACAGAGTGGCTGGCCTTATTCAGCATCATCCATAGAAGACACGGTTACCTATGAATGAGCCAGTGGCAGCAACCAGACAATGTCCCCTTGCTAGCCAAGGCTCTGAAAGATCATACAGTGCTGGTCTAGTGGAGTGTTCTAATAAAAGACAACAATTTCCTTCTTTCTTTTTCATCATCATCACCATCACCGTCTTCTTGAAAAGGGTGATATTAGAACATTCGAAAACTCTTTCAGAGAGAAAACAACCCAAGGTTCTTCCTTTGAGCCATTTTCAAGAAACAACTGCTATATCATTTTATCTGCTGACAACACAGGAGTTGTTCTTCCATGTAAGTATTACAGGATGATCATTTCAATAAAAAACACAATTGCGATCTGAATGAAGAATAAGAACTTTTTTTTAATAACAACTGCATCTCCTGCTGGTGTCCTTTTCTTAAAAGACATTTAGATTTTACAAATAAATAAAATCTCGCACCTTTTTCTTTTGTCTTTTCCAAGATGAATTCTTTGGGTTTTTCTTGCTTTATTTCTTTTCATTCTGCTGAAGGAATGTTGATACTAGAATGACTGAGAAATGCAAAGCTTGCCTCATAAACTCTTCTGTGAAGGCTGAAATCAGTTTCACAGCTACCCACAGACTCTGCATTGATCAACTTATATTTTAATAACCCTGAGGCATCTGTGGCATTTTGCAGGAGTAATGCAGTTTTACTTGATAGATTATTTTGGTATTGTTGATGATATTGTTCAATATTTCATTTACTTTTGCTCAAGAAGTCAGCTCCACAAAAGAGGCGATGTGAACCAAACAGAACATCTTTCTCTTTCTATTTCTTGACTAGTAATTTCACGGTTTTCTTTTTATTGTATTGAGAAAAAGCTTGTGATTAATTTAAGCACTTCTTACAGCAAATTCCAAGAAGATACAAAATATCTAAAATATATAGGGGGTTTTTTGAGTTACTTTTTAACCTATGCATCATTTATATTTAAAATGAGATGGTACACATAGCCAATTTATCAAAAAGAACTATTTTAGTGAGTTTCTGAGATGCATTCTTTGGTTTGTTTTTAAGTTATGCACTTATAAGAAGGTTTCTCTTTTGTGTAATCATTTTCTAAAGTGTTTGTGTAATTTATGTGGAAAAATGAATAAAAGGGGCAAAGTATTAGTCTCAATTATTAGAAATAACTTTTTTAAAATGATATTTGTGACTTTTGTGTTGATTTTTCTGGAGGAATATAGTTTCAAAGATAAAACAGTAGTTGCCCAAAAGATCTACTTTGAGCTATGATAGAGAGGGGAATCTCTACTTTTTTAGTTTACTTCAATTTTGTATCCTAACAGTCATGAATTTAAGTATATTCTTAATTTCAAACATGAACTTGAAAATTAACCAAGGCTGTAAACACACATAGTCCATCCAACCAGTTTTTCCCACTCTGGAATCTTCAAGAAGTGCTAAACTATCATCTCTTTTCTAGCACATTTGGAGATTTTCAGTTGGGTTAAATTGAATTATAAAATATATTTAAATATAAATAATAGGTAAACTTTAAATCCGAATGGTTTAGGTTTTTTTATGTCTAATTTTTAAGAACTGTTGCTTCTGTTGTTTGTAATGAAAAAGTAATCTTACATTAAAATAGAATGATGATTCTGTTTGTGTTCACATAAACAATGAACAAACATTACTATAAATAAATGAAGAAGCCGAAAAACTTACCACAGCACAAATTTCAGCAGCTCAAAAATGCTCCAAGAATTGTCCCCATGAGTGACAGGCAGATTAAGCCCAGGGGGAGGCTCATTGACTTCCAGAAGGTATTGTTTCATATAAAGCCTCCTCCTCGCATATTATTTTTGTTTTCCTGGCATCATACCTTAGTATAAAAAATGCTGGGCATTTATTTTTAAAACTTGCTTACTTTATTAAATGTTATTAATTTATTTATTAGCTACCCATTCCACAAGACTCTGGGCAGCTTACAAATCCAAATATACAATTGAAACTGTCAATTGAAACAGTCAAAAGCATGAAACAAAATGGAGGATCCCAAACTACAAACAGCCATAACAAAAATGTAATAGGGGCTCCACAGACACAATTCCCCCAAGACCTGGGAACATAATTAATCAGGATTTAATGTTCATAATAAATAATCTAAAAAGCACAGGCTTGAATATCAAGCACTATTAGATATTAGACCGTTGCTTGGAATCACTCCTTTGAAGGGATTTAAGCTTTAAGGAAAACAGCCATCTTTATAGCCTTATCTGGAATATACCCAGTTGGCTTCATACAATGCATTAAACCCTAAATAAATCTCATTAACAAAACAATACTTTTGTGTTCCCACATGTTAAGCCCAAGTAAACCATATTAAATGATGGCCTGTTTCACATTATGTGCTAAATCAATGACTGAATTTTCACAGTATGTTGAATAACAATGTAGGGTAATTCCATTTTACCATAGATTAGTATGGCATGAACCTAGCCAATTCTATCTGAATGTTATAGGTTCTAGAAAGGATGTGTATATCATACATGGTTTC
>JANHFM010001966.1:105678-116454 GCA_032468115.1 Grayia smithii
GTAGTAAAGGTAAGTAGAACCCACCCCTGATTCCCACCCCACTCTTGGGCCCAGCCAGAGGTGGCATTTGCCAGTTCTCTGAACTACTCAAAATTTCCACTACCGGTTCTCTAGAACCTGTCAGAACCTGCTGGATTTCACCTCTGACTGGACTCCCTTTGAAACTGAGGGACCACAAATCTTTAATAAGCCTTTAAAACCTATCTTTCTGGACACACTTTTAAGAGTTAATTTTAATCTTTAATGTTTTTTATTTGCTTTTTAAATCAACTTTGGTAATGGCACTATTATCACAGAGAAACACAAATAACAAATGTAGGTTGCTGATCTGGTCTGAGCTCTGAAAGGGGCAAGTTTAACCCAGCCATCAAGACAAGACAGGTCATTGCTTGCACATCAAGAATCCAGTGTTTCCTGCTTAGGTCAGCCAGTATCCACGAGACAAAACCACTCCCTCCAAGAGCTTGATCCTATAATGCTAGCAGGCTTCATCCTTTGAAACTGAGAAGAGTAAATACTTCTCTTCAAGCTGTTCTATTTCAGTTCAACCACAGAGTGCAACCAAAAGATCTGGAATGGAACTAATGTTTTTTACGGAGGGGGTCCTTGAATTTTTCAAAAGTTGTCATTCTCAACAAACCCTTTTAAACATGACAGAGCTGAAAAAAATTCCAGAGAACCTTAGAGCCTACAAAGCTCTTTACTTTTCTGCCACCAAGTGGTCATCCTGATTTTTGCACCCCATATATGGGAGTTCTGTACAACATCAGGATCTAATGATTCCTACCGTCAGATTTTTAAATACTAAATTCTGCACAGCACCTACAAAAGCCACTGCACAATATCTGTGTTCTAAAATGGAGATGTAGCTTCCTGATATTTACCAGCAGAGGGCAATCTTGCATCATATTTTAAAAAGTACAGTTTTGTGGCCAGGAACAGAAATTGCCTAGGTATTATACAGAAAGGAACCCAATCACAAGCAGTAGTTACATTTCATTGCTGTTTATTTAAGATATGCGTGAATGTCAATTAGAGTAACAGGAGCCTCTTTTATGTTATAGAAAATTAATTAAGCGTTTTCAGTAATGACACTGGGCATTAACATGATCAAGCATCTGTACTTGCAAATACATACATTTAAAACGAAGGGTGGGAATTGCTACAAATAAGTCTTTACTATGTGAAAATAATTTTCTATGGCTTGCCTTAGTTTACCACCTCACCATTCTGGATGCTGAAGTGGAATTTACCAGACTCTGCCCATTCTTTGAGCTTCATCACGATAGATAAATTTCAATCAGAAGGATATCTTTTCTTTTGAAGAAGTTCACAGGTGATTAAGGGATTATTTTTAAATAGGGAAGGACTAAAATTGAACTGCTTCTCACCTCACCCTGAAATTAGCTATTTTACTTCTGCTAACTTTCTGCTAATTCTCTGCTTTAGGATGAAAATTAGGGTTGGGCCCATTTTAAAGTTTGGGTTTTTTTTTAAATTCAGTACATATTCTTCTTCTTTCAGTCACAAAATGTATACCAGTATTGAATATTTAAATGAAACATTTAATTGTTTTTTTAAAATTGTTTTTTTTAAAGGAAACTTAGGAGCCCATGTAAATAAGAACAAATTAAGTATCAAATTACATAGCCCAAATCTACATGCGTAACAAACTCATTTAAAATTTACATATAATACAATAAACCAACAAAATAGCAACTATTTCTGAATATGTAGACTTTTAAAAGAACTATAAGGTAAGCATCATGTTTTACTTTTAATCCACATTTTACCAGCTGTCAAGAGAAGTTGTGGCTTGAGGCCTGACTGATTTTTAGAGGCAAAGTATCTCCCTAGAGTGGGACCATTGACAAAGACATGGAAATACATCCTTACCATAGTACTCCCCAATTGTTCTTTTTGGAGATTCATCTGATGAACTGCCTGAAAGAATGACTGGTTTGATTGGATCATTAAAACTTTTGAAATCCATCCCAAAATGGTCCCTGCCCTTGCCCAGTTTTGGAACATCTCCTTCAATATTCTACACACAGTTTGTAACATCCCTGCAGCCAACAGAGGTTGCATGTCTCTACATTAAGGCTGTATTGCTTTCAGGCAGGTATTGCCCATCTGTCTGCTTATGTACCTGCCCAAAGCAATATCTCTCTTCAAGACTGATTCATCCAAAACATCTTGGGATCCCCATAAGGTTGATCACGCAACCATGTACCTGGAAGAATCCTCATATTTTCCAGATGGTGCAATTATCAAATTTGGAGGGTTAGGAATTTAGGAGGGATTAAGTTAGAAAAAGACATTTGATTGAGGAAGGGGGATTTACCTACCATTTAGCCAAAGTATTAGGGAAGGGCCTCTGGAAAAGGTAATGAGTCTATTGTGATCTTTCACTCCACCTTCTTGAAGATGTCTCTGAATAAAATTCCTCTCCAAGCATGTGAGTTAATAAAAAAGCAACTTTTGCATTTGTTCAATTTGATAAAGAGCTCTTTCTGCCTAAACAGCACTGATAGAAATCTTGTTAGGCCAACTTCAGGTTCTTGGTAGAATTACTTGCACTTTCTCCATGCTCTGTAGACTGTGAAATGTTTTGCTTTATCTCCATGGATGTTGATAAGAGCAAATTTGCCTTCCCAGCTCTTGACATCCAGGCAGCCTCTCTCCCCAGGACCCTCTTCAAATGGATTGAACGAGCTATTTTGAGGGTACAGGTAAATCTGTTTCTATTTTATATAATTAATTTTTAAAGTTCTCTCTGCTTATTTTTTTTTTTAATTACTGTTAGATTTTAGAAGTTATTTGGCTCCTTTGCATAGTTTAAAGTGGGATTTATTTGTGTGTTGGACAACTTAGCATACAAGTTAACTTGGTTTTCTGAGAAAGTAAAGGAAACTGAACATTTCAGAACTTCCAGATAAGCCACAAATATGAATAGCCCATAATTTGGCCTAAATGGGGAGAGGCAACCTGCAGTTCTCCTGTGCCCCAGGCACCATTTGGTAGCTTTCTGTGTACACAAAACTCAAGTCATTAAAATTTAGCAGCAAATTTTTAAGGATACAATTTTTTTCTTTTGCTACAAAAATGTAAAATAGATGCACTATATGTCTACAAAAAGTTATAACACATCTATTGTGCATTTTAGAAGTCCTCCCATTCCTATTCCCGCAAAGGAAATTTTCAGCCGTTGTTTATTTGGTTAAGGTTTGGACTGCAAAAACCTCAAAAATGAGCAAAAACAAAAATGAATGTACATTCTGGAAGGGACTTTTGAATCACATGGATGATGGCAGACCTATCTACATTTGGGAATCCTTGTAGATTTGTTTGTGTCTGATCCTCAAAATAAGCCTTGTGTACAATTGGGAATGGACTAGGCATTGCCATCAAAGTTGCTGAATCCAATTGCTTCCCAAGCAATTAAGTTCACCACCCCTGAATTAAAAATAGATTTATTGCTCTAAAGAAGACTCTGACCTTGACGGCTGCTTTGCTCCCAGGGCTTGTTCGTATGAGAATTGTTTCAAGGATAACAAGAGGACAGCATCAGGATTATTTACCTGGTGTAGCCCAGTGTGACATTGAAACCAAGGAAAAAGGAGGAAATTATAGCATAAATGAAGAAGCCATGTTGTTTCCCTTGTTTCTACATGCAGAGGAAAAGTACGAATGCTGATTTAAAGGACACAAATAGGTGTGCTAAACCGGCCTTTTACAGTGTTTATAAATAGCGCATAATAAAACCAGCCACATGGTCATTAAGAGGTGCATGAGTTCTTGTCCTGCTTATCCCATTCCATGCCCTTTTGTTTGATAAGAAAATAGACATTGTATTTTTAGGATTTTTGTTAAAAATGAAGCTTACCTACAATCCAGTGTTTTTAAAGCTACTGCAAATAAATGCAGAAAGTGTTGCATTCCCATTCTCAAGTCTTTTATACTAATACCGGTATCTTTTAAATAAAAGAGATGCTTAAACCTTGGGTTTATGCAGAACTTATACATACTGTACACTCCCACATAAATGCTGAAAATGGAAGTTAAGCTCAGTTTACAATCTGAAGCAGGTGCTTGAGATATTATTGTCAAGAGAATTCTAGGGAATGAATCCCCAATATATGTGGAAGATTTTTGGTTGGGAGAAGCCATTCCACAACATTCTCAGTTATAAGTATTTTCAGGTTACAATTTTCACACTATGTATGGAGCTGAGCTGCTTGATATTTTCTGAACTAGTCATGTATTAGCAGGTTGAAGAGTAAACAGGTCATGACTCTACAGAATCTACAGTATCTTTTTAATCTTAGAGATCACATAATTGCACTGATTAGTAATAAAGCCAAGAAAGAAACAGAAGAATATCATCATCTTCCACAAGCTACAGGTATGGCTACTGAGTTACATGTTTATAAAACTGGCCTAACTTCATAGAGACCGTAATTCTGTCACTGGATAGGTAAATCAAACATCAGAGCTAATAGTCCCCTGCATATCAGTTCCCAGGTGTCAAATAGCTGACATATTAGGCTGCATTATGATCTTCTCAGAAATGTTTTATTAATTAACTCAGATATTCAACTGGATGAAAATTTGGTCTGATCCAAGAAGGCACCTAATCATCCTATCTAGTGTTCCATCAGGAAGACAACCACATCAAGGCAATTTGAAGGATTAAAAGAAATGTGTTGACCATCAGCTTTAAAATAAAAGGTATTTTTGAAATGGAGAAACTGAGAGATAGGAGAAGGCAGGTAAGCAGAAATAAAATAAAGTACCAGAAGCCAATCGCTGTGCCGAAAATGGTAGCATTTGAAAGAATAGCTTTGGTATGATTTCAATTATGTTTTAGAAAGGTATATGGCTCACATTAACAATCTATTGCAGATAGATCTTTATGGTTACTTTGATTGGTGCTGTTCCTGATGATGATGTGGTTTTTTTAACCTTTAGAAATGCAAGCACATGTAGCACTCAGCTGGGTTCAGTAGGTGGCACTCAGTCCTTAGTTGAATGGCCTATCAAAATCAGGCAGGGTTTGGGGTTTTTTTTGAAGATATCATATGATAGCAAAACCTCCTTTCCAAAAACAGAGCATTCTGCTTTGCAAACAGAGATGCCATGACAAGACAAATATTCTGATTGGGTACAATTTTTTAGAGTTGCAACACAAAGAAGAGCTGGAGTGAATGTCAAAGGTAACCATAACAATAAGCATAAACATGTAGATACAGAACTTGTTAGAAAGATGCACAAATCTGGGAATCCAGATTTCTGTATTTCTGTTTTACAAGAATGGAGTCAAGGTTAACTAACAGATTCGCTCTGACACTTCCTATAAGGTAGCTAGTGGAAATCAAAATTTGATACTGGGCAGACGTTCAATGGAGGCCTTATATGGGAAACCTAGGCTTTGGTATTGCAGAGGAGCAAAACCATCAAAGGAAAGAACTGGAGTAGCTGGAATGTTGGTTTCAAGTTGTATAACTACTCTACAATTCTAAACAGAGAAGGCCATCTAGATCAGAATGAGCAAACCTTTTGGTGCAATTAGGTACAATTAGTAGCATGCTCCAAGTTTTGTCATTCATTAGGGTCTTTTCCTTGGCCTTCAGATCAAGAATGAGCAAGGGTTTGTTAGCTAAGACAAAAAAACAAAAACTCACACACTAAAACCCCAACAGTGGGGATGGCCATATTAGGCATATGACATGGAACTAGCATTTTCAGGTTTTATAAGATTTGGGGAATGGGAGTAAATTTTTGTCTATTTTTAAAGCCATTCCATCACTACCACTTTTTAGCAATTATTTTCATTTGTGGAGTTGGAGGGCTATGGAAAAAGGTTTGGAAAATAACAAATGATCTTGAATCTATACTTTGCTTTCCCTTATCCAAACAAATTTCCATCTTTTTACTGTCTGTCATCTGTTCCCATCAGTCCTATCCAATATAGACCTTAAGAGCAAGAAATGATACACACTGTGGTCCAAGCTATTGGAAAAGCTTCAGGTGAAAAAGGCTATTCCAAGTATACACATTAATTGATAACAATTATACATCTAGTGGTACTCCAGAAATCTGTGTTGATACTTTATTTATGCAGTTAATGATGTGCTGCATGAAAAACTCTGTCATTGCACAGTCACTAAAGTCTTGTTTCTCACTGTGGAAGGATTACTTAAACCATCAATGGTATCATTAGTGCTTGTTGGACCTCTAGCCATTATTACAATGGTTAGAGTATAATACTAGGATTAATGACACATTGAACATAGTGTCCCTTCAGCTCATGGGTGAGTTTAGGCCAGGAACCTACCCCAAGCCTAACATATCTCAAAGAATTTATGTCATGATAAAAGTAGGAAGTAAAGAAAGAGCATGTCTGCCGGCTTGTATGCATAGAGGAAAGTCAGGGTACCATCATGGAATGTAGGAATGACCTTAGGGAAAGGGGGAAGAGTTGCTGCCTAGGAAACAATCAGACAAGAGAGGCAGAAACCCCCACCGGTTTATGGAGATTCTCAGTCATCCAGGTCATGGCTGTCCCAAAGGTACCTTTCCAAAAGGCAACTGGACTTTTTTGGGTTTTTGGTTTTTTTCCTTGAAAATGTTTCACTTCTCATCCAAGAAGCTTCATCAATTCAGGACCTTTGGGACAGACAAAGAAAGAAACTTAGAAAGGATCCAGATGAATGGATCAACTGGCAGCAGGAAATATTGTACTTTCAGACTTGCAAGTTTCTACTAATGTAGCCTTATAATGAATTAGATTTAGCTCATCTAGTCATGTTTCCTGGAGGGGCTAACAGTATCTGTATTCAAATATAACAAGAATATTAAGCCAGGTAATTTAAAGTATACTAGAAAGTTTAATCAAATAGCCAGGGCTACCATGGATGTCTCCACTGGGACAAGGGATGAAATGTACATCATGTCATCATGGCACAAATATTATGACTGGTATTCATAACACATGCTGGGACGCAAGTATGTAAAGGGGGGGATTTGTATGATGCATTACTCGCTCTGTGTGTATATGTGTGTGTCCTCATTCATATATCTTCATGGATTCCTGGGAATGTCACAGATTGCTACTTGTGGATACAAAAAAAAAACCTGTATTCTGGGCAAGAGAAAAATAGCATTTATTTGATCTTTTCTTAATGTCAGAACAATCCTAAATATTTAGAAATAAGGAATTTATTGGCTCCTGTGGAAGTTTGTCCTCTTCCAAGTGAATTTGAGTGTGACTTACTTATTTATTTTGATAGATTTAAGTTACATGCAGCACCAGTTTCTGGATTTGCCACCCCTGAACCTCCAGAAACAGTTCATTATATTCAGAATAGCAGAAATTATACTTAAATACCCTGTTTTCCTGAAAATAAGACATCCCCTGAAAATAAGCCCAATCGGGCTTTTGAGCACATGTGCTCAAATAAGCCCCCACCCTGAAAATAAGCTCTTCCCGAAAATATTTAAATGTATGCGCAGCTGGTCCCCATTTCCTCTGGTTTCTTCCACACTCCCCAAAATAATAAAACATCCCCGAAAATAGGGCCAACTGCTTATTTCGGGGTTCAAAAAAATATAAGACAGGGTCTTATTTTCGGGGAAACACAGTACATCAACATTTTTGATAGATTTAACTGAAGAAAAGAAGTTTGAGATAAACTGATGTCTCTTCCATTCTTGTTCTGTCACCTATTCTGTCCATGGACACATATATCCACATATTTTTTACTTTATAGGCACTTAATATTTGAAAATTATTTGATACCTAGATACCTGGTAATGGTATTTAGTATTCAAGAGCTGATGGCTTTCAAGAGATTTTATATTTTATGTCCGCCAAATTGAAAATACACAAGGAATATCAACAACCCTAAGGGATGGATTTTGTGGTAAAGCCTAATATGACACCCTCCATTTCACTTTGTGTAAGAATTCAGAATCCATTCTGAATATGTATTCAGAATTTGAATAGAATTTTTTTGACAAATGTTCAATAAATATACATGTTGCACCATGTTTTGATATTGTTGTAAGCCACCCAGTGTCACTTGATGGTGAAATGGGCAGCATACAAATTTAATTTAAAAAATGAAAATTGTGTATTTCAGCTTAACTAAATGAGAGGATAAGGGTATGTGTCCTTTATCTTTATTGTGAGCAAGAACAAGATGGGACAATTCAATATATGTACATACATACATATGTACAATATCATAATACAAACTATACAATATATACATCTGTGACAGGTGTCATGATTCAATAGATGCAAACTATATAACCACATCTTTTATGCAATAATATCATAATGCACATTGTCTGGTTGATATAATCATAGGTTACAATGGAGACCTACTGTATGTGTGTGCCTGCATATAATATTAGGACATAGGGTCCTTTCGTCAGCAATGATGCTATAAGACCTTGGCATTCTCAGAAGACTTGTAATTAGCTTACTATGGTAAGAGAGATAGGATGACTTTAAATGTAAAACTCCAATTATTACACAACTTTTGCTCCTGCAAATTACAGAAAGGAATACCCAACCCGTCAGCAATAACAAAGAAATGTGGTCTCTGCCTCTAAATTGCTATTTGGATGCAGAGCAGGCTGAGAGAACAGTTGTTTCTGAATTTTCATTGCTACTTGATGGCTTTTTAATCTGGTAGCTTAGCTAGCAGGGTGGCTTGCAATCCTTCCCAACTTCCCTTCTGAAAGCATTTGCCCAAATCCAAGCAAGCAGAAAGCCAAAACTCCTTCCTCACTTTTGGCTGTAAATCAGACCTCGATGGGCCTGCCGCGTGAGTACCTGGTAAATTGTGGAGAGGACCTGTCACTTGCAAATCCTTCCTCCTGGACACAGTGCTCTATGAATCACTGCGACCATAAGGAGGAAGTTATTTGTGAGTTATAAATCAGAGTTCCTGCAAGCTGAAGACAGCTAGTGGTGTATTACCAGAAAGCAGGGAAAGGTTCTTAGGGCTTATTTTAATTTCCCATCTCTGTTACTCAGCCAACAGTGATAATACCAAAACCAGTCAGATCTCCATCCATTTGATATCTTTCATCCTCTCCCTTAGTTCATGTCTTGGGGTGATGTATTTCTTTCAGGACTGAAAAAAACTGAGGCTACTATCAATGTGGCATTTTAAGAAAAAAATTTAAATCAGCAAAAAGTTGTTAGTTTATTAGGTTTTTTACCCCACTACAGTCTAACAGGCTTGCAGCAGCTGAGTAGTAAGTGTTTAATTATATTTTATAGTACTGGTTTGTATAACAAAATAAGTTTGCTTATGCTTATAAATCTAAAATACACCTGGATAGCTCTGGTCTTCCAGTACTAAAGACAATACACTTTGCACCTCTACATGCTCAGGAGACATATTCTTTTATTACTGCCATATCTATTGCATGGCCCATTTTTTAAAAATAGTCTATGCCTTAACCTTGGCACTAAGGAATCACACTTGGGATGAAAGTATGCTGGATAAGGAAATACCAGCCTGTTGGAAGGAAAATTATGCTGTTACCCAAACTTCATCCCACACAACATTTCATCTTCCTGCTGCCCATCAGTGCCCTGTTTGTCGCCAATATGACATATGAGGTTTCTGATCTAACATGGCAGTATTGATGTGGGCTCTACTTTTCCTGCTGATATTTATATGTTTGTGCTTTGTAAAAATAAAATATACCTTTGAGAATGCAAGGTTTCTTTGGGGTAACTTTGCAAGTGTTCAAAAACTGTAAGAAAAAAGCCCTCTAAGAAGGTGTGGGGGAGAATGTTGTGAAATAAACTAGCAACAATGGCGTGGCATTGAATGTTGACTGACTGGGAGAGAAGAAAAATAGAGACCTGGGTTGGTCAACGGATTGGGAGACCCAAGGCAGTATAATGGTTAAGGTCCTAGAGAAGAGCCAAGGAGACTCAGGTTCAAGCAGGGGTGTAAAAAAAAAGGGCACCAAAAAAATCATTATGGCAGTCACAGCCATGTGATTAAGCCTCCCAGTCCTTTTTTTACATGCATGCAGGGCACAGCAGCTGCCCCTGGATTCAAGTCCATTCTCACCCATGGACTTTGGAATAGTCACTGTCTCTCAGCTCAAATTACTTTATAGGATTGTTCTTGTGAGGATAAAAGGAAGCCTGTTCTCCATGGTAAGGCATTCCTGGAGAAAAAGTAAGATATAAAAACAAATATGAGAAGATAGGGAAAATCAGGTTTTGTCTAAACCAGACCTAGAGCTGCTTTCCTGTTCTGGTTTTTCTCATGTCCTCTAAAAGCTCCAAGTCTGCACAAGACATTATTCATCAGAGAGTAAAGGGAAAAAGAAAGTATTAAGACAACTTTGTGCATTGGAGAGCCTGCCATATGAATCTCATTGCCTGAAACAAGAGATGTGAATGCAAGTTTTCTTAAATTGTTCTGGGAATGACATCCCTGGACATAGTTCCCTAAGGGCCCTGTAACAATCACCTCGGTGACCGTACCTCGAACTGGGGCAGAGGTGGGCTTCACATAATTTAACAACCGGTTCGTCTAGTGCAGAACTGAAGATGTCAGCAGGCATGGCTTCAAACACACAGCAATTTCCTATTTGTGGCTTCCAGCACACCTTCTCGGGCAGCTGCGGAGAGTAGAATGGGCGAGGTGTGGAAATCAGCTGGTTGCATGGGCGGGATGAGCGAGCCAAAGACTGAGATATATAGAACGGGATAGTGCCAGGGTGGGTGGGTGG
>JANHFM010001966.1:195869-207186 GCA_032468115.1 Grayia smithii
TGGACGTCTTATACTTCGAAAAATACGGTAAAAAAATAATAAAATAAAATAAAATAAAATAAAATACTTTGGTGTGCTGGACCTTGGAATTTAAGGGTTAGGGTTAGGGTTAGGGTTGGCCTCCCCAACCAAAATCTCTACCTTGGGGTTAAGGCAGGGCAGGTGTCAGTATGCCTTTTATTATGAAAGCCAATTCTGATGTGATCTTTGGAAGCTTCAACCAACAGCCAGTGGAACAGGAACATATATTTTCTATTTGTGTAAATTTCCTGAATTAAAGTTTTTAATTAAATAGTTGTGTTCAATATTTCCCACTTAATTAGTCAAACTGGATGTTAACCCTCAGATATTACTCCAGGATACCATCCTGAATAGAATTGAACAGCAGGTAAGCAGGCCATATTCTACAATACTCATAACTATCATATCATTCAAATATATCATTAGATAACTTTCCAGTTGTTCTGAAACAGAGAGAAACAGGCTGTTTCTAATCTAGTCAACCTTTTAGATGAATTACCAAAGGTTTCTGGACCTATGATCATAGATGACCAAACATTTATATGCATATTTGGACATGCATATTGCCATTTTATGTAGAACTAGTGTGCCAGAAGTAGTTGGATAAATGTCTGGTTTGTTTAATTAAACCACTTCTTTCTATCCTCAGATATGCCAGTTTTAGATTCTTTAATCTCTTGTCCCAGTGAACACAGAGTCAAGTACACCCTTTATTTAGACACTGCTGAACATGGTACTACTTTATCCTCTCTGTATTTGGCAATCAGGCAAAGAAGTAGCTCTTTCCCCTTTTACAGTATGGGCTTTCCTTTCAGGTTCTGACAGTGGAGTTTACATCCTTAGCAGAACACTTCAGATAAAATGTTTTGCCCCCTCCCCACTTTGGCTTTGTTCTGATTATTGTTTAAAACACAAAGATTATGAGGTCAAAACATTCGTAGCCAATATTTCCCCTAATGAAAGATGTAGTCAGGCATAAGTCAATGATCAAATCCATATGCTGAGTGTTCCATGCTACAATGATTTTCACCAGACAGGACTTCAATAAATCTAATTTTGAAAGAAATTATAAGCATCTGATGCTGTTGTATTACCAGCTGCCACCTTTATACTATGCTATCCACATTTCAATCTTTATGCTTGATAAAATGATACTATACTGATAGGCATGATAAAAAGGGTAAAGCAATCACAAGCAGAATGTGAAATAAAATTCACCAGAATCTTCAGCTGGCATTTTATATGTTACTGAGCCTGCAACATTTGGCAAATGATAGGACACAAGATTACAAATAATGTGAACCAATATAGCCTGGAGACCTTTTTAGCTGCTCTCACAATGCAAGAATTCCAAGTGATCTGATGATTTATCAAAACAATAGAATGGCAAAATTAACATATGCCATTTATAGCTGTTTTGTAGAATTCATTGCAAGAGAAAAATCAGATAGTTATGAACAATTTTAACAGGATGATTACAAAAGAATTAAGCCTTTAATACTATTTGCTAAAGGAGCAGATGATACAAACCAATTTTTAATTTCCAAAAGAAATTATAAAGAAAATGTACAGAAAAATCTAGGCTATAGTTTGTGTTCCAGATATGTAAACTACATTTTCCATCATTCCCAGCTAGTTGCATGCTAGACATGCTGAAACAGAAGTCCCATTAGCCTTAATTGTCATACAGGATGCAGTCTAGCCCATGTATTGATGCTGCTTGTAGCCTTCTAATATCCAATCTATCTAATAAGACAGCAAACAAGCAGTTTGGAATAAACAGAGAGGTTTTCTTGGTGGGGAAGGGAGCCAGTGAACTTTTGCAATACTTTCCTAAGAAGAGAAAATACTTGTGTGATTATTCCACTGCTCTCCATAGCTGTTTAGTAAATTCTGTAACCTATGGTAGTATTTCATATCTTGTCTGTGTAATCAATAGAACGCTTCCATCTGCCATTAAACGTATCCTTCCTCTTTTTGAATGTCATATATCATCCTTTCAAATGCTGCTGCCAGGAGTGTGGACGCAGCCTAACATTGGCTGAATGAAAAACCTTTTTTTAAAAAAAGAATTGCAACATAATTTGGATTATTAAAGCTACTGGTTTTCTTTATATAAATCACAACTTTCCTTATATTTCTGCTTTAGGGTTCTTTTTGTTACAAATTTCCTGTGAATAAATTGCACACTGGTGTTCATGCCCACGTGAACATGATCGGGCAGTTTGTGTAGCAAATGAGGGATATGTCCAGACAATTGTCCTACAAACACTGAACAACCTATTTCTAGGTGCTTCCTAGAAGCTACTAAAGGATGATCACCCATCTCTGCTAATGACTCCCAGAACTAATAAATTTGGTCAGTTTGAGAAGAAAGGGAAAGACGAAGAAGTAGAAAAGAATCTGAACCTCTAATATAGCCCTATATTATCATTTATAGACTCAAAAGCTGTTTCTAGAAATATTACACCCCTTTGCATTTATAATTTCCTCCATAAATGATAGATGAAGTTATAGCTTTTGCAGCTTTATAGCTGAAAGAGCAAGTGTTTTAAGGTCAAACCCCCCAAAATATGTTGTCAATAGTTAGGATATTAAATTAGAACAGGTATTTCAGTTCAAATCTAGCCTCAGCCATGGTCCAACTTTGAATGCCTGGAGGAATAAAGGGAATATAAATCTAATGACAAAATAATAAGGCTGAGCACTACTTCATATTCAGTTCCAAAAAGGTGCTTTGGAGCACACAGATGCTTCAGACAGATGCTCTGTTTGCACTCCCGCATCTTCCAAAGCTCTTTTTTTTGGAATCAGATCCAAAACCCTGCTGTGGTCTGCTAAATAATTTCACCAAATTGGGTGGGGTGGGAATTTAGAGCAAACATGCAAAGGATTGCACTGTATCAGAATAAATATTCCATCATTTTGACTCATTCTGGACCAATTAAATAAGTGACTTGGTATCTGCTTGGGTCTGACCTCAGTCTTAATCTCCCTTAGAAGGTAAAATGGTCTGGATGGTACTTTTATTATATTTCTTTTTGCACAATTCAGTTAATAAATTATATATTAAGTAGTGACTAACTGGGACATGGTGGGGTCATGACTTCTATAGGATTTTCTAGGCTGTGCTCAAATCAAGAAATGTGGTGCCTTGATCCACTGGCAGGTAGAAGAGCTGTTATAGATGTTTCAGAAACCTTTTCTTAGGTTGTTCTTAGTTCCTGCCTTCATCAATGGGGTTTTTTTTACACTTTATCCTCTCTGACCATTGTCATCCAGTTATCCTCCTGAAGTATTGCTGAGAATGGGGTTCATTGCTCCAGTTGCTGCTTCTATCATTACTCCACCTTCACCCCCACCCTCCACTCTTCCCTTGTTACGTTCTCTGGTTAGATTTGGACCAGGAGCCTCCAACTGCAGATACTGAATATATTAGGAAACAATATATTAGCTTGCCTTATATTGGGCTGCATTCTCTCTTAAACTGGTAAGCCATCTTATCCATGTTTGCAGTCTCCTCAGTATTTGCTGTCTGCCTTTCCCTCCCTCCCCACTGCCATTCTACACCTCCCTCATTCCTCTAGCTGAAAAGCAATTTTGAAATCAATATTTTTCTCTTCCAGATTGTAATTGTGTTTTAGGTGAATTAGGCTATAGATCAGGGTGGGATTAGTTTATAGATCAACTTCTGGCCTGGATGCAGCTGACGTATACCCATTACTTCCCCGTTCCATCTGTTTGGCCAGTGTCAATGTATGGATGCCTATACAGCTGTATGAACAGGGAGGGAGGAAAGTGTGTTACATGTAGCTGATGAAACTTCCCAAATATAAGACTCTTTTTGTGTTCTGTGTGTGTTTGGGAGGAGTGTTTGTTTTATAGTGCTCTCTGGTACAAAAGAGTTCTGAAATAAGGGCATTTCCTCAAAATAAGTGACAGCAAATAGTCCTGGAAGCAAAACAAGGAAGACTGGAGAGATATAAAGTTGTGCAGAACTAGTAACACTGAAGGAGAACAGCAAATGCTTATTGGCTTTATAGCATGGCAGAAGAAAAGATGCTTGCATCCAATCCCATCCTCTGTCCTTTCATTATGATTTTTCCATCTTTCTAATTCTATCTTTATAATATCCATCAGATATATCAGTTTCTGGATGCAAGACTGGCCACTGGAAAAACGATGACAAGCTAAGGCCTTATCTGAGAATGCAGATCAGCAGATGTAAATGAAATTCTGATTAGAAGAGGGAGGTATAACTCTTATCAGGTTGCATTTACCATGTTATTAACATCAAGCTCATCTTAAGGGGAATTTGTCTGTTTTTTTGCCAAGTGATTCTGACTTATAACAATGTTCCCCAGTTTGATATTATCTAGATTAAACTGAAACTCCTATCATTCCTTGTCACTGATTCTATTGTCTAGAGTTGATAGTAACTGCAGCCAAGGCTATTTTGAAGCTCTGATATTGGAGAAGGTTGATCTATGAAGTTTTAATCTCTGATCTGATATTCAGTAAAGTTGGCCAATCTGTACTTGCTACTGACTATTTAAAACAAATCAAAAATTCTTTTAGTTTTTTATTCACTGGGTATGTTAATCTTTTTACTGAGTAGATTATGGCACTCATATAAATTATTATGGCGTTCATATAAAGCAATTCAAAGTTTGTGGTTTTGAGGAACTTCAGGTTGTGCACTAGTGACAACTTTCTAAGGTAAATTAGAATTTCATGGCCATTGGACAATCATAGATATATCTCGGTGAAAATCAAGTCCAACACACATGACAGCAAATATGTAGGAACTGATTTTCTGCATTGTTTAAGACAACAATGATCTATGGTTGTGGAAAACTAGAAATACTCCATTGCTATTAGGTACCGTAATTATTTCATGTACTGGCTACTTAGTATTTACAAAGATGATGCACCAATTGTAGTGGCTCGTCCTTGAAAATAAAATAAGAGATGTTGGTTTCCTGAAGTCCCTTGGGAAATTTCTTAGTTTAGCCAACAGTTAGAAAGAAGAAATGTCCCTGGTCTTTAACTGAATTACTTCCAAGCTACCTCAACTAGATAACTTTTCAAAGGCATAGAAACTTATGAAATGATTGTGGTCAGGAAGTAGATGTGTGACCAATATTAGAGAGCCCATATAAGAAATTACCTTAAAATTTACCCTTTGGCATAGATGAAATCTTTTTTCACTGCTATGGTGCCAAGAAAGGTGACTAGTTGGAATTTTCTTTAGTAGTGTTCTGTATATGTTCTGTGTAGGATAGAAGGCTCAGAGACAATGGCTGAAATTGAGGCTGGACTCTTTGTAGTTCACCCGCACAGCTTTATTTTAGATATATCTCATTGTCTTACAGTAATTAATTTGTAATGTATTTAGAGACAATGTTTTATATTAATTCCAATTTAGATGCTGCTATTCCTCTTAGTGTCCATGAGGACTGGACATCAAAAATGGTTTAATGACTTTCTGAAAAAAGTTGTGATTCTCACAGAATTTTATTTAAGTCAATTTTGGATCTGAAGTTCTTGATAATTATAGACTAATACCTAAGGTATTATATATAATACCTTAAAAGATTGCTTCTCAACTCCAGTTGTTCTTGATAAATTATCTAAAAATGGAATATATATATTTCAAATTAATTAATGACTGAACATCAAGAATTTGCAAATTTGGGGGGGGGAATTTAACAGAGTAGAGAGGTAACATGAATTAACTATTTGACTGTAGCTGTAGCCATATCCCTTCAGAGTTGTAGTCCTTCTGATCCTTCTGGAGAAGGCTGCATTGGTTGCTCATGCAACAGTTAGCATCAATATATAACATCATCACTGTATAACTTTGGCTATGCACCAATGGCAGCTGTACTGTGGCAATCAGATAGCAAAAAATGTGCTGCAGAGACATTGGTACAGTTGCAGAGCAATGCTTTCCTTTTTGTTAGACTCATCCATGCAGTTGTAACCTTGAGATAAGAGATCCATAATCATTATTAGTCCACACTCTTACCGCATCCAACTACACCACAAGAAAATAGTGTAATTGTTTGGCTGATTTATCTTAGCAGTTTAAAATTTACATGCTAAGAGAAATAACTTTGACTCATTTTGCAGATCAAACAGAATTCAAACTGTTGCTTGCCACTGGTATGTACTCAGAAATAAGGTTAACCAACCTTGATAATATAAGTATTCCACAACTTACAACCATTAGTTTAATAACCATTCAAAGTTACAATGGCACTGAAAAAAGTGATTTATGACCATTGCAGCATCCCCATGGTCATATGATTAAAATTCAGACCCTTGACAACTGACTCATATTTATGACAGGTGCAATGTCCCAGGATCATGTGATCACTTTTTGCGACCCTTCTGATAAAGTCAATGGGGAAGCAAGATTCACTTTAAATCGTGTCCTAACTTAGTTACTCACTTAACAACTGTGGCAAGAAAAGTTGTAAAATGGGAAAACAGTGGTGGGTTGCTCCTGGTTCGGGCCGGTTCGCACGATCCGGTAGCGGTGATGCTGTGACATCACCGAACCGGTTCTCCGTGACCGGGAGCTGGGCCCACTCGCACTCCCATACTCATGGTTCTCTGAGCTCCGCATGCTCTGCGCATGCGCAGAACGCTTTTTTTGAGGTTTCCCCCCCCCCAAAGTTACTGCGCATGCGCGGAGCGCGTGTTTGGCGCGCGAGCGAGTGAAGTGAGCGCACGTGTGCCAATCACGCACAAAGCGCATGCATCATCAGAACCGGTAATAAAGGTACGTAGAACCCACTCCTGGGTAAAACTCAATAATTGTCTCACTTAGCAACCAAAATTTGCGTCTCAATTGTGGTCGTAAGTTAAGGACTCCTTATAAGTACAATATGATACTTGAAATTTGCAAAATTCCCATCTTTGTCACATGGATACAGTCTTTAAGGAGTAAGTCTAAGCTACTTTGAATGTATACATTAAAAATAGAAAGCATGCAGTAGGATATTTTTTTTTCCTTCCATCTCTGATACTTGATAATTTGAGGATAGTGCTGATACATGGTTATGGGAATTTCAAAGAAAATATACTGCTACATTCTCTACTTTGATACCCGCAAAATAATTTCATCAGTTTCTAAACAGGATGGGATTTAATTAAATAATGTGCCTATCTTGAAATTCTTTAGGCTTTTCTTTCTTTTTTTTTTTTGCATAAAAGGGCTCTGTTTCCATATCTCATTCTCAGAGTGTTTGAAACTTCTTCTGAATTTCTCACTAGTGGCTTTCCCCTCCTTGTTTTATTACTGGATTAACAGAGAATGTTTCTGTTACATCTCTTTCCATCCTCTCAGGCCCACACTTCCCAATCTGAAAAGCCCCAAAGCCCAATTCCTTTCTTAATGTTTTCCTTTGGAATTTAACAGAGGCATAGAGATCTGGAAGACTGCAGATTACCGGACAAAGAATTGTACTGAGGAAGAGAAACACACATATATACCCCATACCTATTTCTTAACCAAATAAATGTAAGGATACCTAATTCCACCCCATGAATATTTAACTAAAATTCCCCTCTTTTGAAAATTTGAAAGCCAATTGTTTGTCAGCAGTTTGAATGAAATAGATAAAAATATATGCAGACAGTTTTTTTGGAATAGCACTAGTCACCTGATATTCTTCTGCCCCCTTATGTAAATAGTTACGTCTTCTTTCTTTATTTTAAGAGATTCTCCACTTTCTCAGATTAGTGATATGTCACTGTATAATACAATGGGTGTTTGTTCTTTCTGGAAAATTCACTCCATATAATTCCCTGAAACAATTCCCCTCATTGATTCAATTTAGAACCCACAGGGTTCTCGCCTGTTGGGATCTAGGCTTCCTCAAGCTTTTCTCTTCAGTCCTGCCCTGTATCCCCTGGCCACCCACAATCACATCCCTATTTTGGCACCAGGGCAACACAGGCTGATTTACTCTAATTAATGATGCCACCTGGGTTGGATTTCATTAGCTCCAATTTACATAACTAACTGGCTCTTCTGAGCAAAAGGCCTCAGGCCTTCCACAGATCTGCCTTCCTGCCAGTGGTTAAGGATGATTCTCTGTAGGCCTACTTCCATCCCAATGTGGCCAATCCCCAACTTTTCCATTAGGCCTCCTATAGCTTAAATGAGGCACAGAATGCCATCCCAACTTCTATCTGAGAAAAAAACACTTTTCTTCCTTCAGCACTGGTGCACCTTCTGCTTTCTATAATTAGAAATGTTCAGGTCTGCCACCTAAGGGGTTTCCTTTTAAATAATTCTCTCTCCCCCCTTCTATTTTAGGAACATGCTGAGAAAACAAATTGCAATTAAAATAAACTATTTCTTTAAAGTCATGAGATAGGTGTAGTTGTAGGTTGAACAAAAATAGGCATTTGGAAATGGAAGATTTATTGGGAAGAGAATGGTGGAAAAACTGGGGGAAAGTTGCTCTGTTCCATATAGTTGTGTTTTGCCTCTCCTGGCAGCCCATTCCTCATTCCAAACATTTCTTTTCAAAAGAATCTCTGTCATATGGAGTCTGGGGTATTTTTGAAATGACAAATAGAGGAGCTCAACAAAAGGCTGCTTCAGTGGTAAATGAACAGTGAGACGATAACATGATTTATCCCTGCCATGCTGTTCCAGATTTTTTTAAGTAACCCAACCTCTGCTTCCATTCTCCAAAAGAATTAGAAAAGATAGTGGGCAAAGAGTTTAGTTATCTTTTATACCCTTAAAATCTGTTGGGACAAATAGCAAATTTGGTTCCTCCTCTCATAAATCCAGAGGGTTTCTGAAGGAGTCCATGTGCTATTTTGGATCGACACCTAATGAAGCAAGTACTAGAGTCTGAGAGTTTTAATCTGAATCTACAAATGGCAATACAATAACCAAAGCTATATAGAGAGGCAATGTGCTGATTATGCTTTGGATTTTCCTGGTAGATATGCATGTTTGTTTTTAGTACAGGACTTTTCTTTAACTTCCTCTGAAAGCGCTTGCCATAAAGATACTTCAACTCACATAGCAAATATAACACACACATTCACATTCTCTACATAATAATCCCAAATAAAAATACTGCTTATTACTCAGCTCCTTTTGTGACATTGTAACCCAAGTTACAACATAATGAAGGCATAGGGAAGAACCTAGAGACAGCAAAGACCCACCCTGAGGCCTGCCCTGCTCCTCCTGTAGGGTTGTAATTGGATGATGCTTTTCTCACTGGCTGTTGAGGTGAAGAAAAGCAAAGATGGCCAATTCAGAAAACTCTGCCAATCACTTTGCCTGCCATAAGTTGAACACACATTACCAGGACAGCATCATTTGGCAGAGAGTTAGAACAGAGGCAAGAGAGGCAGGATAAAGGTTTGCTATGGATAGGATTGCAGTTCAACTCAGCAGTGGCCCCAAGTCTCATTTTTCTATCTGTAAAATGCAGCTGATAGTACCCATTTTTGAAATATTGTTATAAATGTGAACTAGACAAGAAAATCTTTCATTCTGCTTTAGGGTAGTCATAAAAGTGGAATGAAAATGTAAATAAATAAATTTACATATAAGGATTACTCATTTCCCTAAAATTCACAGTTGTGTGGTATAGACTTAAGATATTGGGTTTCTTTTTTCCATGAGAGTACTTCAGGTTTATCTCTGATACTTGTAATAGTTCAGAAAGATGTGTGCATATGAAGAAATGTATGTATGTGTCATTACAAAAATTATCAGAGCAAACCGCCTGTTATTATTTAGTGTAATTTACTCTTCTCCCATTGGGTTCTTTCATCCATATACAATGAAGCCATGTGGAACTAAACCAAATAGAGGATTACAGGGCTTCAGCAGGCAAAAACACAAGAAGGTGGATGAATGAGGCCAAGCCTTGCAATGAGCAGGAAATGGGGAGCATGACAAATTCAGCAGTGTGCTTGCATTTAAAATGATCATGATAGATGAGTATTATGCTACAGAAGAGCCAAGGAGGTAGACAGGGAGAAAAGAAAATCCAAACACACAGGCCATGCCACTGATGCTGTCAGCATGCACACTGAACCTGATCCGTTTCTTATTATGCATTAGGAAACATGGACTTCAGCCTGACAGTCTACAGAGGATTTGCTATTTCTGCAAAATAATAATAATAATAATACAACAACAACAACCCCTAATTTTTGTTTCTTTCTAGACCAACAATATGGGTTTCCCCCCCTATTGCCTAACCCTAATGTTTGTATTTCAGTACAGGTGCCTTTCTTCTTTTTCAGAATTCCAAGATGATGGCTCAGTAGACAGGAAATGTGTTTTAATGTACTAGGAAAACAGTTCCTTTTGCTTGCTTTTAAGAGCATAGCAATAGCAATAGCATTTAGACTTACAGTATATACTGCTTCATAGTGCTTTTACAGCCCTCTCTAAGAGGTTTACAGAGTCAGCCTATTGCCCCCAACAATCTGGTTCCTCATTTTACCCACCTCGGAAGGATGGAAGGTTGAGTCAACCTTGAGTTGATGAGATTTGAACTGCCGAACTGCAGCTAGCAATCTGCTGAAGTAGCCTGCAGTACTGCACTCTAACCACTGCACCACCTCGGCTTCCTTCAAAAGCAACAATTCATCGATCCTTTATAATAGGAATTCATTAGGCTGAACAGACTATTTGACTATAAAGAAGAGTGATTCTCCAATGGCCTCAAGGAAGGGCTGGTTGTAATATGACTTGGTGGGTGGGAAAATAATCCCTCTTATGTTTGTTGAATTCACCAGCGTATGCATCATGGAACAGGAAGGTCTTGTATGTTATTGATTCTTCCCTCAGTCCATCAACATACAATACATTCTCTCAAGAAAATTATCAACAGCATTTCTAGATTTCATGAAAAAAAACCCTTGAACTACAAATTCTAAGAAATCAGCTAACTACCATTATTAACTATTTCCTAGGAAGCATATGCCTATCTCAAACTCTGTTCAACTGGAAAAATTGGAAAAAAGCTCTAACAATTTTTAGAGACATATTAAAAATTTTCCTATGTTACTGAGCCAAACATGGGGGTTTGGGGAGGATTAAACTCTCTTCTTTCTGCTCCATACAAAAGGAAACACTGACAAGAATGCTCATTTGTTGCAGTAGTTATTTTTATGTTATCCACTGTCGTTGCAGCTCCAATGTGCTGTTTCATACACCTAGAGCGTATGCACCAAGACAAATTCCTTGTGTGTCCAATCACACTTGGCCAATAAAGAATTCTATTCTATTCTATTC